>DWPA01006622.1:0-10871 GCA_018251375.1 Calpodes ethlius
GCATATGAGAGTATCGACAAAATTAACGAATCGTAACCAAACTTTTCCAAATATGTCTCTTCATATATAATTTGTCATATGTCATTTGTTTTCAATAATTGTGATATATTCAGTCAAATCTCACGGGCTACTTACCGGAAATCGGCACGAACTTTCCGGACAAACTTTGTTATATCTGATTAATATCTTTGTTAATAAGTCGACTATGGGATCCTTTTCGATGAAACAAAATCATGTCTATACCTATGTACTGGTACTGCTACCTATGTACCAATTATAAAAACCGGAAGCTGGGAATCCTTCAATACCTTACGATGAAACAGTTTTCGTATGTCATACATGCATATTTTTCTCATATTTATCTTTTACAACTATTGTATATTTTAGAGGATTATTTTCAAATGAGGATTTAGTCATTGTCATACTTTAGATAAGCAATTGACGTAATCAAAGCTAAAATCGTAGAATATAACTGATCGGTAATTTAACTACTCCTGCTTGGGAAGAGGCCAAATTGTGATATAATACCCGGTGGATACAAGTTCAATTCAATATCTGGCGTAATACTTGAATGGGTCATGAAACACGCCCCGCTAGAGGTTTTCATTTGCTATAAGTATCGTGTCAATGTAAATTCTTGACCTTGACCACATAAATTTATTTCAAACGCTCATAGCGCAAAACGAAGATATTTTCTTTATATAACCGACAGACGATTCATCTGATGGTAAGTGGCAATCATCACCCGTGGCCATTAGTTATTACTGATCCAATCAGTTATTTTTATTGAATTATTATATTTGAAAGACATGACCGATTACTTGCCAGCCAGAGGAAGATCAGAGAAGAAGAACAATCGAAAGAACTTAAGCTAACTGGAACACGTCCGAGTGATTTTTTCCCTGACTCAATTAAGGAGTCAGGCAGACTTAACGATAACACAATAATACCAGTAATAATTCAAACCGATCTAGAAATCGGAACACATACACAATCATCAATAACTATAGAGAGTACTAATTCCCAGCCCTAACATTCCTTGATTCAGAACCTAATGTACACTTGCCTTAGGCCCGTGTATATTAGTAATCCGGTGTAAACCGAGGAAAAAAATTAATATAAATAATAATAATAATGTTATAATCGTTACGTGAAGTCTTGCTTTAAGCGTTGCGGCTTACTGCCCTTTGGTCATTCCAAAGATATGTCGGCCATTCTGATATGCCACGCTTGAGGTCAATTTCCTCGTTCGCCCATTACCAAGTTAGAACGCTACAAAAACTTTCGCTGTTTCGTATATAGCAGACGAGGTGTGTATACATATTAATGGAGTCTACCCGTTAAGTGGCCTACAATGGAAGTGACGCGCGAACTCATCTTTATTGGACGTCATTCTACGTTCGCAATTGTGATAAATGATTATTTGCCGAAAATGTTTGCTTATGATGTTGTTTTTGTACTGTGGCTGTAATTAGGGGGAATATTTGCTAACTTTTCCGATTGGCATGAACGAAATATTCTTCTGTAGAGAAATGATGTTTAGAAAGTTTGATTATACATATGTATTTGACGACCTAAATCCTTGTTGGTGATGACCCTGGGTATAAGACGAAGTGCTTCAGATATGTTACCTTTGAAGTACTTTGGTAACACAGATAATAAATATTACAGCATAAATGAAAACAGCAATTATAAATTTAAAATTAATTCAGTTATAAATTAGTAACTGATATGTTCTGCCACCGGGTTCCTGTCAGGTTAAGTTATTTTTTTCTGTGATCGATGTATTTGTCATAATCTCTTCTCTTAAAACCCGTGCTGAGTTTTATTCGCCATTTCGTCTTCAAGATAAAGCACCGAAGATGAAAAGTAATATTCTTCACTATGCCGCTGGTTCTTTTGTCCTATAAATCGAAATACAAATTTCTTTAAAACTGGGCCAAAATATTTAGTATGTATTTATATTAATATTTGATCGTGATCGTGCGGTATGTATGTAAGAATGCGTTACAACCGCAAGTGTTTTTTTTTTATATTCTAACGTGTTCTTTCGTGGCTTTAGGATGACAAACGAAAAAATTATAACATTTTTCTTGATATATATTAAATACATATTATTCGAATTTATGGTTCGACATTGTCATGCCGCTTGTACCGGAAAAACGCCTTAAGAGAAGCGTCTATTTCGCGAACAATTCATGATAGCCAAATCACCAGTGCGAGAGACAATTACGTTTTATCTTAAAGACCAGGTTTCCGAAGTGTAACATTCAATAGAAATAATAAGCTGTTACTAAAATAACTGGAATGTATTAATGTTTAACTACATACCTACTATCTTAAAACATGTTTATACTAGACTCATATTTAGTCTAGCTCTTAGCATCTGGTGTAATTTTCAAAATAAACTGATCTCCGTAAAATTATGTAAAAATATACCCGTTTACGTATGAATATACGTCATATCTTTGCGTCATTAGTTGCTAGGCAACGCTTTGTTGTTATACACTTACTATAATTTGACTGAATTATACATCGTAATGTTAAGTTAGTTTTATAAAAACTATGTAATTTAAAAGTAAGAATTTTTGGCAACCATAGGGTTTATAGTCGTAAAATAAAATCTGTCCAAAAATATTGCTAATATTACAAAATAATATTAATATTTCACAGCCTTGTGCAAGTCCTCTGTGGCATACATTGTATGTTTGTTTGTAGCTACTTATTAGCAAAAGCACGTTCGGCCAACAAATTAATTTTCACTTCATTAATTCCTCCGCGCCCAGTCGCGACAGCTTGCATTCGAAATAAACAACGAAGCTATTTTTTACTGATGACATACTGCAGACATACCACTGGGTTCATGTAAAAGTTACGAAATTATTTTATTTTTAAGCCATTAGCTGATTTTGACATTGGAAATTATTTTTACACCCATTGATACGTTTAGGATTGGCACATTTTTTTCTCTCGATTAAAATACGTTAGTTATTAAAAACAACTTAAAGTGAGAGAAATTAAAGTACAAATCATTTTATTTTATTATTATGTTTAAAAAAAATGTCTTAGTTGATTTTCACAACTTTTATCATATTATTGTCATCTTTACAATCTATATATTTTTTAATATATTCGTCACCGCTGTTTTCAGTATCTATTTTATGCAAAAATACTATCGATAAACCTTCGAATGCTAGATGAATTAGAATTATACAAAATACATTTCTGATCTCATAAAATGTAGCATATAAACACTTGAACTAACGTAAAATACCTTATTATAAAGTACAGGTGGCAACCCTAGCTACATTCTAAACGACTAATGGGAAAGTATAAGAATTTTATGTCATTCGATATTAAAATTAAACCATAAAGTTTCAGCTTTCTAGTACTAACCGTTTTTTAACTGAACATCGGATAAACATACTGAAAGACACGACTCAACTATGAGGGTCAACACATGAGCACTAGAACCTCCTGCTGGTAAGTGGCCATTGCTGTCCGTGGACATCAATAAAACCTTTAACCACATTGCGTTGCTGGCCAAATAAGAAAAAAAATGGTAAAATCTTACACTCATACCACCACGGCGGTTGAGGGCTAACTCAAGCAAAAGAGTGATAGCTAGCCAGAAAGGCTTCAGGGAAAGAGAATGAAAAGTACATTATTGAAATAATTATATTTAAATCTAATCTTTACGCGAATCCCTACCAACAAACAGGGCCAACTTTTGACTCTTCTGACACCCTAGTCCACTGGTCTAAAACGGGAGTCAGTATTCGAAGTAAGAAATATTGGAGCAATACGGACAAAAGTTTCTTATCGACTTCGAAATCCTCTTAATAATATTCCGTATAACAGTAAGAGACACGTTTTGAACGTTTAAACAAAGAGTACTATGTACTATTTAAAAAGTACCTAAAACTTAAATTCAATTAATTCTTATCACAATGGTCTTCCTTAAAGCAAAAGCATAATGAATCTCAGTATTATGAGTAATTTATTATGCTTCTTGTAGTTTTTACAACCGCCTGTCAAGTTAACCTTCACCCATAACACGTATTTAAATTGTTTTGTTTACCCAAAAATAAATGACTTCTGTAATAAGTCACTGTTTTTACATAATTACTGTGTAATTATATTGTTATTTATCTTCAGTATTTGTGGACGTTCAAATGTACAGTAATATTAAACTATTGAGTATCTCTTCTATATTTATACTTTCGAGTTTTTTAGGGTTCCGTAGTCGAAATTATACTTTTTATTTATTATACGCTAACACACTCATACCGCCGCAGTAGGATTCCCTGTGTCGCGGGTGGCATGGACAAGACGAATAACACGTCACTGACCCGCATGTCCCGAGAACAAATATTTATCTGTCACATAAATATCTGCCCGGCCGGGAATCGACCCCAGGACCCCTCGTTTGGCAGGCAGAGTCACTACCAACTAGACTACGGGGCCGAAATGTAAAATTAATTAAAAAAACCGAACTCAATCTGTTCAAATTACCAGCTTTCTTAAAGCTATCGGATGTAATAAGATTAGGAAGAGGCGCTGTGGCCATAATTAACAATTTATCCAATTACTCAGACACGAAAGCGGCAAGATTGTTACGTTTAAGGTGATTCCACAGTAGAGTGCTAATTGTTTTAACACGTACTTGGTGAGATATTTTTATATAACCCGATGAACAGTAGAAGGACTGCCTAATGGTCAGTGGGCAGCATTGCCCATGGGCATTGGAAACACTGAAGGAATCATCAATGCAATGCCGGCTAAGAAAGAACAAAGAAAAAAGAAGGAAAAAAGTATACTGCCAATGTCCTGGATTTTATATACCTATTAGATAAAAACTACCCCCATATTTACAAAACATTATAATATTATTTCTCATTTACACCGCAACTACACGATGCGTTTTTTTTTCACGAATGCGGTCGACGTTAGAGTGACGATGGACGATGCACGAGCGAACGCTGTGTGAACAATTTATGCGTTTTCATACACTTTCTGTTGTCACAGCGATCGAGTGTATATGTGAAAATAAGTCACCGCGCATTCGCCATATAAACTCAACATAATACGTTGTAATGTAAGTAATGTAATGTTTTATTGTTACAGCTGCACTCGGAGTACCGCAGCACTTACAGATGGCACGAGTACAAAGAGCAGCAGCAGCAAGGGGGGGTGGTCAAGCAACCCGCCCCCACCCCGCCATCCGCGCTGCCCATACCACGGGGTAAGTGAACAGATTCAACCAAAACTTATGTAACAACACCAGTTAACAAAGTATGAACATTTAAGTAACTAAAAATATTAAACGTAATGATTCTATACCTTCTTAATTCTGCCGTATTATAGTGAAGTCAACCGTCAATAATCAAATATAACATATACACTTAGATATACAAATTTAATTTAGTCCGCTCGTATTCATATAACATTATTTTATCCAATGAACTTTGTTTCAATGGCATATTTTTGTTACAGTATAAACAGAAATGAACAAACCGAAATCCCATACCGGTCGATCAGTGTTGCCAGAAGCGTAGTCCGATTAGTGGTAGTAATTCGCGTAAAAAATATTATTATTATCAATATTAATTTTACGATTAAGTGATTAATGATATATTATATTAAAACTAGATGTTCTAAAGGTCAATTCCTTACTTTCACTGGTTTCTAGATAACGCTTTGTTGTTAGACACTTAAATTTGACTAAAATATACATCGCAAAGGATCCTTCCACAGAAATGAGATGTTTATACACAGTAAAAAGTATCCTATAGTACTCGTTGTCCTCAAATCTATCTCAGAAACAAAAACCAGACCTAAGCAACGCTCCGTTACGCCGTAAAATAAAGACAAACACTCGCAGTTATGATACGAGTATGTACTTATTACAATCGAAATAAATTATACAAAAGTATTAAGTAGATTTATGAAAAACAAATAAAAACACCGTTAAATTAATACAATGAGATAAACTTGAAATCTGTATACTTTCATCCTAAAATGAGTTCTAATTATTTGGCATAAGTATTTTCCGACGCGAACTTGTAACTAGATGACATAACTACGTGTAATATGCTCCACGAGCTCCCGCCCAAATTCCGTAATTCTTAATCCGCATTCCGACGCCATTAGCAAAGTCCTGGGGTATTAACTAAGTGGGACGACGCTTACCCATTCCATCTCTGGAATCTAGATAGCGTCTTTGTACAAATTACGTTATACACTTTTACACAGCCAGAATTCGGATAGATACTTACTGTGTATTTATTACAAGCTGTGTCGCTTTATCCGCGTGGAATTTAACAAAAAGTGATTTCATTTATTTTGCTTTAGTAGCCTATGTTACTCCTTATTACATCAGCTACCTGCCAATAAAAGTTCCGTTAACATCGATCCACCCATTTCAGAGATTAGCCAGAACAAACAGACAGACACACAAAAAATGGTATGGTGTATGTACAGTATGTACGAATATATTCATATGCATTAAAAAGCGGTTATTTCAATATTACAAACAAACACTCCAATTTAATGTATATGTATCGATTTATTGAATCAACAGTGGTACAATTGACAGACTTAATGCTAAATAGCTTTCTCTAGCAGTCAACCTTCATAAAGTGCACAGAACGGTTAAAACATATAAGCCTATATAGACATGACCGTATCTCTTGGGGCAACTGAACCCTGGACTTACTATTTATTTAATGTTTACCAACTGTTGTCCGTGAAATTTGTTATTTAATATATTTGCTCCTTCTTATTCTTCTCTTCTTCAAGATGTCTCGGTTATACATAAGACTACAATGGAAATATATAAATAAACTCACAGTTTTCTAAAATCAAATTAAAATATCATATAATTTAGATATTTTTAAATATACTTTAGAACGATTCTATCTTTACCACCGTTTCGATAAGCTTTATTATCGAGGAATAAACGAGGAATTGAGGATAAACGGTGAAAGAAATTCCTGAGCAAATTATATCTTAACTTATCTTTCTTGTGATCACCCCCAGGTCCTATGGAGCCGGCGATGCCTCGTCGCAAGAAGTACCCTGGCGTGGCGTACAAGACGAATGAACTCTTCGATCCAGCGCCGGCTGACGACATCCGCCCTCATCAGACCTCCGCTTTCGACCGCGCCCGGGTGAGGCACAACACGTGACCACTCAAAATATCTTTCTTGCTTCTCTCTTCTTTCTTAGCGTTCATCGGTGATCCCTTTGGTTATGCTGCTGGTAAATAGCCAACTACCATCCCATGGATCATGAGCTGTAGACCATTACCATTAAAACACAAGTGTCCTACCATTTTATGATCAATGAATATCCCATACCTTATTGAGTTCACGTCCACACGTCGACTACGTGATGTGTTTTTTCGACTTATACGGTGGAAGTATCTAAGTTCGACCAACGATTAACGATACTGACGCACACGCCGGATAAACAGTTTTTGCGTTTTCGTACACTTTCTATTGTCACTGCGGTTGACATCGACCGTGTACATCAAAATAACGCACTGCTTATTAAACGTGTAACCAGTGATAGTCGAATTTTACTTATTAATTAAGTATCATTTCTAAATTCATCATTATGTCATTGTTATTAGCCCAGAAAACTTCCATCTCCCAATTGTGTCTAATCTAATCTAATTGACAATCTAATTTGTCTTTATTTAGTATAATCCACAGAGTACTATGTGTATCAGTAAGTAAAAACAATTTAGACTTTAATCTATTTTTCTGTCTCAAAACTTCGTTACTTATTTGCAAATGATATTTATCGCCATGAACCGCTCAGTATTCTCTTTATATTTCAATAATTTCGTATAATCCATTACCGAGAGTTTATTCCTCAATATTTATTATTACTTTAGTTAAGTTCTCTAGTCTAAGTAATTCCCACCCGATGACTTTTCATGATTATTAGTGTATAATTTAAAAGTTTAATAATTAATCATTAACGATTTTGTAATCGTAAAAGTCCTCTCTGTTTAATAACTTCTGGCTCATTATATTTTACTCTCTCATTTAACTCCTTCATTTGTACTTAATCTGGATTCTGCAAGACTAATATTATACGGTTTGGGATCATAGTCCCTAATTCATGACACTAAATTGGTCCTGCGTTTATCCTATGTCCATTTTCAATATCTAACTCTCCTAAATCTCTGCATGAATTGGTAAGTAAAACGATATCAAACACTAACTTTTTAACTGTTGCTAGGCAAGTGACTTGAGTTAAATGGATGGATAAAGTATTGAGAATGATGATGCCAGAGAAGACACAGTCCGTATTAAGGACTGGACCGTTGTGTTAATTAGTGATAATTTCGATCATTATTTCTCAGGACACAATGAGAGTCAATTATAATTTCTCACAAAAACTCATCAGCAAATTTTATAAACTTATATTATTATGTAACATTTTAAAGATAATATTATTACAATTTAATGAAAATCAGTTCACGAAGCGTAGGTTGGCGCAAAACTTGAGCTTTTTAGGTCACACTGAAAGGTAAAATTGGTTCTGACACAAGATTCTCGAAGCGTAACATTAGAACAGGCATTTATTCAATTTAGTCCATGTTTTACGTAAATGGTGAATTTTGCCTCAAGTGCGATTAACTGGGATATACCTGGTTTTTAGTTAAACAGACGTTCTTAGAAATAATCTTCTGATTGGACTGATACTTTCGTGGCTATAAAAATATTTACAGTTGTCTTCAAGTCTCAATTACAATTAACATTACAATTTATAAATGTTAATCTGTAGCCTAGACAGGTCAGCATCATTGTAAAATCTTTAATAGTTTGAATAATCCTATACTTCCACATCAATGATCCAGACCTTAATTTTTTTTATATCGTCATTTAATACTGACTACATTAAATAACTTTTGTTAGTAACAAATATTGTAAGTTGAATAAAAGCTTTTAATAAACAAATATGAAAAAATCTACGAATAATTAATATCGTAATGTATTTAATTATTATCCATAAATCTTATTATTAACTGCATGTATTTATCAGTTTCTAATTAATCTAAGCTTTTAAAGAAAAGTAGACATTGAAATATGGATGACAGTATTTCTAATCTGTGACAGTATCATTAAACTAAAACTCAGTCAAATACTGTTATCTTCATTTGATTCAGTGTACTGTAACGATTTGTCGTTTCTAAATTAAGTAGAACACCAAATAGACCTTGTGATATGACCTTTAAAAATATGAACCATTCAACTAATCATATTGAAGTCGACACTGAAATAGACACATTTTTTGCTACAAAGCAGTGTCTATTTTCGGTTTAAAAAACTTTTCGTGGGAGGACAATGGTCGAATGCGAACTTGGCGTTCTTCAAGGGATGTTAAATGCTCAAAATATATTAGAAACGTTGAGCCAGAAAAAAAATACAAAAGAAACATATTATAATTTGTTTTAAATTTTCTACAAAAAAAATTAGGATTTTGGGAAAAAGATAAAATATTTATTTTTCCTTTGCATTAGAGTACAATTTATGAAATATGTTAAACAAACTCTCGTTAAAAGTAACGGTTATATCTGTATACAGATAAACCATTACCAACGGTGACAAGTGAAATTTTATCGCGATATCGGAATCAGATTAAATCATATTGATGCAAGTTTTTATAGCTTCTGTAACTGTAAAAGATGATATTTATAGTCTGACTAACTAAATCAGGTTAAATCTCGCAATATCTACGAATTTATTTTTTAAGTCTAGTTTGTGTCAACAATGTCTACAATTTGAGGTCCGCACAAAATATGTACAAGTATTATGTAGTTACATCACTAGTAATTTTTAGTATCGTCGATAAGAAAAGGTAGTAAGTCTATTCTAAATTTATATTGCCAGAATAACTCTTCGCCTTTAAAATATAAATTTTCTAACGATACCCTCTTAACATATAAAAATCTCATGTCATTAGATACCTAAGTACGTGACAATCACTGCAACTACCCAAACAATTTAAATTAAATGATTTGTTTGTACTTAAACGATAATATATTGTAAAACAGTCTCTGCTGAATCTACTAGTAAATAAATCAATCAAATTGTAATATACAACATATTGTTATACATATAAATAATTTTACATTATAAGCCTAAGAAGATTACCGAGATATTTGGGTAAAAATATAAAAATAAATAACGTATTGAAGAATAATAACGCTGTATATATCTTCATTTAGGGAGACGTAAAAAAGTAAGGAGCCTTAGAACACACTGGCCCTTATTGTATACTCATATGTTGAACCAACATACATCGATATTAAATATTTTTGGGCCCGAAATTATATTTCAAATAAAAGAACAATTTTATATACACATAACTTGATTTTAATCATAATTTATACAAAACTCAAAATACGTTAGGAACAATCCAGAACACATAAGCAACCAAAAGTACTTTACAATACCACATCAATATAGCGACAAGCACAGCTTTCGCACCCAAAGATATGAGAGAACTGTATCACTTTGATTATTTTTTTTTGCGTCCCCGCAAGGACTACCCTCACGCGGGAGTGAGGCGGTGAATGCTCATACATGCCTACACGACCGCCCGTCTAGGTTATGTGGGACTCGCCAGAGTGGCGCCTACCCACTAAACACCGTCCTAAGACCTTTCACCACGTACGTGAACGCGATTCCGGTTGGAGGGCCGGAACGCAAGTCTTTGACTTTGACATCACCATCAGACTTATATAGGAACTACCACCTCTTTGCCTAGTATTAACCCTCAAGACTGCTAGCAATATATTTAACATTTTATTTCTATTTGTAGAGTGCTCAGAGGAATGACGCCGACCGTGC
>DWPA01006623.1:0-10871 GCA_018251375.1 Calpodes ethlius
CAGGATTCGAACTCAAACCCCTGCGTTCGAGGGACTATAATTTAAATCTTTAGACTACCACTACCTGTTACTAGACATTTACATAAAAGTGTTGGACGGAAGCACACGTCATTTAAAGATAAGAATGAGTGAAGGCCACTTACAAAGTTATGCGACAATGTCTCAAAACAAAACGTAAAAGAAACAAAACAGTTCAGGTCGCACAGGTCAGGGTTTTTTATCTATTCTTTATCTCCACAATGTTTTCTTTTATCTGCGCTCGAGAATGTTTGGCCATTATTATATCAAACTGTAAACAATAAACAGAAAAACCATATTCTACCTGCTGTTTTAAATAAATAGCTGGTTTCTTTAACCTAGTTATACCTTACCCTCGATAACAGATCATGCGTTGCAGCTGAAAGATTTTTTTACATTTCAGTAACCTATAAATTATGACAAATAATAAAAATGTATTTAAAAATTCCGCAGAACTATTATTGATATGTGTAATATTAATATATTTATTTATAACTATTTTTTATATGTTTAATATATGTTGATATATTTTTTAACTGAATTTTAAATCTAAACATTGCATTTAATCTCATAAACTTAAATTGTATTTAAAATTATAATTTTAAACCTAATTTACTTGTCATGCTGTCCTGATTCATCTGACTGACTCGATTTGAATTTATAATGTATAGAACAAAATTTTAATTTTAATGTATTTATTGTTGAATATATTTTAATTGCAGTGTTTTTACATTTTTGTAGAGAATTACTGTTCGCACCTATAGATGAAGTGACACTGAAATAAGTAATACTATTTCTATTAATTACTTAGTTGGTATAACCAAATAAATAAATGACAATAAGGCCCTATCGTTTATCCATACTAATATTATAAATGCGAAAGTGTGCGAGTTTGTTTGTCCTTCTTTCACGGCAGAACAGAACGTCATTATTGTGGTATCATTTATGTTGTGGAGATAATTGGAAGGATGAAAAATAACGTAAGCTTCTTTTTACCGTAAAAAAGCATTTCATTTTTGTGAAAAGATCCGATATAATGTATATTTCAACCAAATTAAAGGAAGTGTTCAATATCAACGCGTTGCCTGGCAACCAATGATAGGAATGAATGACAACCTTTTTATTGTTGTTCTTTTTTCACACGGGGATGAAGCCGCGAGAGACATCTAGTATGTAAATAAACAACGTTTCATAGCCTCACTTTAGGATTCCCTGTATCATGGATGACATAACGATAAATGAAGACCTTTAATCTCGAAATGGAATTTTGAAAATATTACTATAGAGTCGAAAATAAACGAATTCCAAATTACTGACAAGTTATCATACGTAAAAGTATCTAACACAAATGTCTGTACATGGAAGATAATGATAACTATTTATAGTATTTATTAACGCAATAAGGGATCTATTAGCAATGATCTTTAATCGTCTGTTTCTCTGTTACATATTTGTCGATCTGTGCATTTGTTCCTACTAATCACAGAACCGGCTTAACAAAGTTGGTAGAGATTTTTACTAATATATTGCAGCTGGTAAACATTTAAACAAAAATCATTTGTAAATATGAATAATTACTATTAAATATTGTATCGAACAGGCCCTAACAGATAATGCATAGATTTCGCGAAATGAAAGGTAATTATTAGTAATGAATCACTTTGAGTAAAATAAGTCTATGATTAAAAAGGAAACGAAATAATTCGCCGGAAAAAGACCACGTCGAACTGACCATAACTAAACGGGACCGTTGCATTAACTTTCTACACTTCCTCGCTTACAATTTCTAATGTATCGATAAAAACCAGTGATCTAACAACTTGCTGAAGTAATTCGCTACACTTAATTTTTTTTCAATCACTTCAATGTCTAATCACAGGACGCAGTCTCTTCGTAACTATATAGGCATTACATTGAAGATATTTTCAATTGAACGCAAATGTTGGAAGGTTTAATACCACCCGAAGGCTTTTCAAAATGGCTTAACGACTACTATAAAACCTTCCTGCCACACTTTCATTAAAATTGACGTCAACGCGTTAATTGCTTGGCTAAATTCATGAAGTTTTACCATCAAACACACTTTAATCACATACTTTTACATCTTAACTATGTTAACGCGTTATTTAGCGTGCTAAACTATTGACGTATTGACGTAGCATCACTATTAGGACACAGTTGTGACCGTGACGTTATAAAAACAACCGGGACCGATAGGTTTATGTACCCTTAGGAGCACGTAACCGCTCCAGAAATGTTTCCATAGCTGTCACCCATCCATCCAACGACAGTTGCTGCTTTATTCAGGGGATCACTTAAGATCGACACAGGGCTGTGAGCGCTTTAATACGATAATACATCACTGCCAAAAAGATATGTTAAACTTAGAGACTTAGACTTAATTATAAGACTAGACTTAGACTTATAAATTAAAAAATAAGACTTAGAAGGTTAGACTTAGACTTATAGATTTGAACTATAATTTTAAACTATTTAGAAAATGTTAAAATATCGAATAAAAACCGTAATGGTGACATTTAAATTTACACGACGTGTCATTCTGTTAAAAGTGCGTTTAATGCACTCGACTAGGATAAATTTTGCTGAGTTATTGGACTTTGAATCAGAAATAAAGAATAAGTCATTTGCGTTCGGGGAATAGGAGACGATTCATGATTCTTCGTAAAATTAGTCTTTTCCTTATGAGGCGTTTAGTGATGCAAAAGTAACTAAAATTTTCATGCAGTCTATAGTTTATCTTTAGAGTTATTTTTTCAATCACAGTACATATTATGTCTTAATATAAAATACTAGCTGTACCCTGCGAGCGTTGCTACGTCAACAACTAAAATAAATTTGAAGACATTACACAAAAACTCAATTAATTTTGAGTCATTTTATTGATGATGTTCCGTTCGAAAAAATGTGATACTGGCGCCATCTGTTGTAAATTGGTCGTATCAACTCAGAAACTTCGGCGGGCTCATACACAACAACTTTTCTAAAATTCATGACAATGAAATGTTCAAATGCAGTTTACGATTATATGAAGGACATAGAGACGAACATTCATTTTTATAAATAAAGAAACGGAAGCGCTAAGAAATGTGATGAGGTTTACCACAATAATTTGGCATGAGTCAAATTCTAAATAGACCAGAGGTCAGCCAAAAACTTCAGTACATCAACCATTTGATCTCCAACTGAAATAAAGGATCGAATTAATTCTTAAATGACCTCATGTCATAACGCACGCTGATGAGTTTGTTTCACAGTTTACTCCTGAATTGCCGGAAGTGACGTGTACACTAATAAAATGGACGTCGAGAATAGAAATATATTTATAAAATATAAAGTATTTTATATTTATACATTGAAATATGATTTCATTCACACTTAAAAGTGTACAATCGTGTGTAGATGCAATATTATGAAGAAACTTAAGTCTTATTAATTGAAAAACTTCGCGTAAAATATACTAATTCAATTATAAATATTTAACTAACTACTTTAAATTGTAAAATACTAACCTACAATGTATAAACCGATTTAAACAAAAATTAGTATTGTAACACAAACCTCGATGGTTTCTTTGTTTTGATGTACTTATTAAGTAACGTTGTTAAAATGATAAATAAATAATCAAAAAATATAGTATGAGGAGAAATCCTTGGGAGTTTTTTGCCGCGTCTTCTGAGTTCATACTTCTAGGATGAGCATTCTGACGTCCTAGATTAATTTATCTTTTGAAAAATGTTTGTTATTCTACTCGGAATGAAAACCTTCAATCTGAAATTCTGAACTGAATTAAATTCTGGGATTTCAATGGCTCTACAAAAATCCTCATTCAAAAGTAGCTCAATTTAAAAGACAAAAGAAAATGAGATGTTTAATTGCAAAAGTCAAAATTGATTCAAACGCCGCCCTACTCGTATACTAAGACCTAATTTAAATATGCAAATCGGAATATTATCCATACGATAATTGATAAATTCACAGTCAGCTGTACAAATTAAACAAACAATAAGCAATTTACATAATCATGAAGTCTTCGATAATTTTTACGGACGAAATTATAGAGCTAAGTTTTAACCTATTCAATTTTTTTATTGCTTTTATTCTGTTTTGTGGTAATGTTTTTATTAACATGGATATACCGAGAATATACTGCCGTGCGGGAAACAGGGGGGGATAGCTGCCCCCCCCCCTAAATTTTGTATGCCTCGTATGTTTTTAAAAATTCTCATATATATTGCGTTTGCTCATGAGCTAAAAAAATCACATTTCCTTCCCTGGACGAGAAGCTGGGTACTCCCATGAATATCATCACTACAAGAACAATTTATTATCTACAAACGAATGCCATTAGATTAAACATGCGGTATACATTAACGCACTTTCAATTCCTATAATTAAACTGACAATTTTATCGAATTAAAATACGCAATGGTTGTCATCCTACATCCCTGATCAAGTAGGTATATTATTTCAAATACATTCATTTGCATCGCTTGCAAACGTATACACTCAAACAATAGGTGTTTTGACCACTGATAAGATAATAGTCCATTCAATAGCGTTGTAAAGTCAACGTGAATTCGCACAAGTGTTGACATAATCTCTGCCGCGGGCTCGAAATAGCATACACTAAGCCACTTACCATCATCATTGAAGTGTGCATCGTAACTCATCTCCTCGCCACGGGAATCGAACCCCGGACCTCAGGCGATTACATCATTACCGCCGAAATAACCCGCTGGAAAAACTCACGTCGATCAAACACAAGGTTGCACTAACTAGCACTAATTAAAATAATAAAACCTCAACAATAAATTAATTAATAACGCGTAACGCGTAACGCCTCTTCCTGAATTTTCTATTTCCAGTCACAGAATGCCGTCACAAAACTGCATGAAATGTGTCACTACGATAACACAACAAAGTTTGTAAATACGAAGTGTTGCGCACGATAACACGAAAGCACGAATACCTCCAGCCGGTTACACGGCACTGCACTAACTGGCGAGTGGCGAGTGGCAGTAGCGATTCGAGTGTACCAAGCAGCCGCGAGTCTACCTGATAGCGCTCACTCGTTCTACTAACGTCCTTTCATATGCGCGAGACAAGGATAGAAATATCACAGTATTCACAGTGATTACAACTCGAATTGCAATGCGTGCACTTGCGCTATTTCGATAGTTCCAAAAGTTAACTTTTGGCTAACTCCGTCGTTACCGCAATCTGTAGATTGGCAGAGGAAGCCCTGTCTTAGTAGGGAAGAGGTTTATTTCAGGATACTCACTCGTGAAATTTGTAGATTGATATATATTATGTATATAGAGATTATTTCTACGTTTAATATTTACCGAATTGTTTCCAAATGACATTTTTAAATTAGTATTTTATAAAGAATTACAATTGAAAGTATGAATTGCCAATTATTTATTTATAAACTTATAGATTTTTTTTTTCAAAATGTCATTAAAAATTAATGTATTTTACTATGACCAAGACACTCCCAAAGTAGGCGTTTTTTTTAAACATAGCATGAATCTTGCTCAAGGCGTAGTTAAAATGATATGCCTGAAAAATTCGTTAAAATTTGACATGTAAAAAATCAAACATAACTCAGAGGTTTTAGCACTTACAGATAGATCTATGGAAATTTTTGGTATCTATGGAAATGTAGATTAACGATAGCTGGAAACGCTTATTCTCTCTACCGTATTTTTTTTTAAACGGCTACGTGATCTGGATCCTTTTGTTTCTATTGTATATCACGGTTGCTAATAAAAATATTCATTGTAAAGTTTTTAAAGTGATCTGTCCACCTAACTTCATCATAAAATTTATTATAATACAACTGGAGCATCTGCGTTAACGTCCATGTTCACAGCTAGGCAACATTAATGGAATTCTAACAGACTTTGCTCATTTTTATTTTGTGTGTTGATTAAAGCGTTAATTGTGTGTGATTGTGTGTGACCTGAATAGTGTCAGTTTTAGCGCGTTAATTAACGCATTAGAACATAAATGTGGCCATGACATAACCAATTTAATGGCTGCCTTGTTCATCGGCAGAGTGACGGTAAAGCGGTTCTTTAATCAAAATAGTGTAACACATTTGATTCCCGGCCGTAGTAGAGATTTAACTATGTGAAAATTTATTGATTTTCTTCGATTACGCATATATGATACGTTCAGCGGTGTTTATGTGACTGTAACTATATAGACATTAGAGACAGACACTTAAGCAACATCCAAAACACACATTGGCTATACATATTGGTTTTGTATTTTCATCAATATCTTAATTGAAACGATCTCACATTCTTTTGTTTTAGTACAATGAATCTTGATAAATGAAACAAAATAATTCAACCCAAAGAAAGGCATATCTGATATATAAGTGTCTATAGTCTTAAATCGAAACCGTTACATTTCATTAAATGTTTGAGTAAATTCGAATTCAATGCATGTTTGTCATTTCATGTTACAGACATCATAAATCTTAAAAAATATAGTTGAAAAACGATTATTTAATATCGATTCTTTTAATCGATTATTTATTAATTCGATTCATAATATCATCTGTGCCATTTTCGAAGCGTCGCCGACGGGACGCGATGGCTCATTGTGTTTAGAATCACTCGACGTTCAACTCTGACAATATCATGCGTAACTGGTGACACAGTTACGAGAATGAAAATAGTACTAGTAAGACATCCATTGCGAACAGCACAGGAATTGGACGAGGCCGAGAACGTTCCACACAAATAACCGAGTGCCGTAAGCTACAATGTAAATATTTTAAGTTTTTCACGGCCGACGCGGAATGCTCACCTAGGGACCGAAATATACCCGAATATTTGAATATCCACCTGAATACAAATTGGAAGGCCTAATAAGGGGTCCCTGCGAACTTTGTTGTTTCCTATACGAGATAAACATCAAAAGATTTGCTTGTCAAACTTGTAACAACGTTCGTGCAAAGTTTTCTGCCCAATACGAGATTGGTACACAGATTTCATTTTATGTTATCTAACTTGGAACGTAATTTCAATCTACTTACAAAAATATTTACAGGATTTAGGAAAGGGTTCGCACGCCGCACCCGAGTAGAGCTTTACAAGATTTTTGAATTAATATGTTTTGCGCATAAATATTGCTAAAGACGATTAAAAATTAATACATTAAGTTTAAAAAAACAATTTCATCGTATCGTGTGAAATGGAACGTATCAAAACCGATGTTACATTTTGTATAAAAATTAAAATTCTTGTTTATTTTTTTTTATTTTAGACTCATACTGGAAATTGATGAACTTTCGTTAAAAGTTTCGTTCGAAGTTATTTATTATCTTTTCAAATACAGTAACCCATTAATATAATAATCAAAACAAATGAAGCCCAGATTCGATTCCAACTTAAAACAGACAAATATTTCACGTATGTTTGTAGGCATTTGTTTTTAAGCGCAACGTAAGTCCAATTACGGTAGTATGTATAAATGTTATTATCATCACTAGAATCATCATTAACGATGCTGGCGACTAGTGGTTTAATATCGTACATCAAATCACTAAGCATATATTTTCACACCGAGAAAAACCACAATATTTCATATTACGCAAACAATCAACTCTCAATATACCCGATATTGTAACGCCCGCGGAATAAAATGTAAATACGTGGAAACATTTCGTCAGAACACAGACAGGAAATTGAATCTGCTTACCAAATATTGGTAGTTTAAATTCAACGGTAAGTTATTACCTCTGAGGCTCTAAATATATATCCTCATGTACCTTTCCACATGGATCCTAATTGAATAAAAAAGCAATAAGCAATTGCAATAATCGACAATTCAAAATATACTTGAACGGAGACTCCTTAATGTGGCTTGGTTTATTAGTTTGTTGGTCGTCTTTGGTGGAGGGCCGTGATGTAGGAATATTGCGTGTTCAGGTTAAAAGGAAAACGGCTTGATAATACACGATTGTATTTCCAAATGTACACTTTAATTAATTCATGTCATAATTTTAAAATATTAATGCATAATCATAATAAAAATAAAAACTAAGAAAAAAAAATTGATATGAACAACTTAGTCAAAATTATTTCAAATGAAAATATTCCCTAATACAACAAAATTTTATTTCTCTTACTATATTTATTTGATTTTTAAAATTATTTAAAGTGTAATTGAAATCTTTTATAGAGCCACCAGAGGATGCCCATGGCGCCAGGTCTACACAGTTGGAGAAAGACGAGCTATGTAACAATCAATTTGATTTTGTTGCTATCCCTCTCCCACACTTAGTAATAAGCACGTTATGCCAATTTAATATAAAACTAACATTTGTTAAATGTTATATCCACCAACTGGCGACATTCAGCGTCATACAAAACTTACTGACGAGCGAACAAGTGTCCTTAATTCAATAAAGACTTATTTAATCCACCTCACCCCTAACACGTTGCGTTAACACAGGGGTTGCTACCCCACGTTTTATCTCTGAAGAATGGACATTTTTATTTATCATATTTTTACTCGATATATTTGTGTATTAATAAGTGAAGGGAAAACCTTTGTACTTTTTTGTTTAATAATCAAAGGACGTAGGATTTTTATATAGTTCAAATCTATACGAAAAAAAAGATGCAGAAAGCAAAATTTTATATATGACATGTGTTATAAATACATTTTTGAAAGAAAATAAATTATTACATAATGTCAATGTGAAATAATCTCTAGCTCCTATGAGTTACGGTTGAATTTCGAGCAAAGAGCACGCCTCTCGTAATAATAAAACGAGAAATATTTATACGTATTTTAGTTGCAGTATTGACGACGGTCGATAAGTAGATTCTTCGCTTTGTTCTTGTTCGGCAACTCGTTGGTAACGCATTGGATGGAGCAATTATCTGTTCTTGGACTTTAAAATCAACTAGATACTATCATATCAAAGGTAACGAACAAAAAAAAATTACCAATTTCGTCATTCAAATTATATTTTTGTAATTAATTCTCAATCATAATAAATGTCCGTGGTAATCTTTCAGACAACATATTCGTCCAGTATAGTCTCATACCCTTTACGACCTAATATTTTATCTCTACCATCCATTCATTCGGATCTACCATCTATCAACCGGTTGTAGTAATCCATTTTGAGGAGAAATTATTTCTTTCTGAGACGGTAATAATCAGCTGATGTGATCGCACCATTATTCTTCACGTGAATATTTAAGACCTGCGATATTTTATCTCTCTTATTTTTTGATCACAGTGTCAGGGAGCCAGTCACAATGTGGTCCCGAGGGGGGGGGGGTAATACTACCCCCCCTTCAACTACTCCTGTATCCTTCCAGTATGTATATACTGTTAAACGTAAAAGTTCTTGTTTATTATCTAGTTTCCATTTGCTCCCCCTTTCGTCTCTCTGGTCAGAAGTTAGGTGTTACTAAGAAATTCGTCCACTGTCATTACTCGACTATTAATTAAAAAATGATGTCAAAACATTCAGGGATTGTTATACTATAGACCGTTTTCTGTACATAGTAAAGTTCGTGATATCTACACTAACATTATAAATGCGAAAGTGTATTTGTTTGTCCTTTTTTCACGGTGCAACGGAGCGTTCATATAATACGATTTTTGGTTTAGAGATAGTTGGGAGAATGACAAGTACTAAAGACTACTTTTCACCGCGAAAGAACGTCTCATTTTTGTGACAAGATCCATTAATATGTATATTAAAGCCAAATTAAAGGAAGTGTTTAACGACAAAACGTTGCCTGGCAACCATTGATAGGAAGAAATTTACAACCTTTTTGTTGCTATTCTTTTCACACATGCGGGCGGACCGGTGTGTCGCATCTAGTAAATTAATAAGTGTGGCTAACACTTCGTCCATCTATCACTAAATGTAAATATTTGATGGATTAAAAACCCATTCGGAGCATAAATATTTTTTATTCCCCAGAGTATCGAACACGAACCTGCTGCCGCTCACTCACTCACCGTTAATGGATCACTTGTAATATTCATTTATGATCGTTCGAAACATGTGAAGTAAGTAAATAAAAATAGATTTTAAAATTATCCTCGTGTAATTTTTGTGGCGTTGCGACATTTGCGTTAACGCGATTATTTGCGCGCTAATATCCCTGCTAGCTCTCTATTAGCGTCAGTCTTAACGGCTGCGCGAAATAACGCATTGAACATTGCTTGGCTACTTTAATGTAGATCAGATGAGTTCTACTTCTCGTTAATTGGTTCGGTCCGCATTAATTAACGCGTTACGATACCATTAGGAAGTAGCATAACAATATCACTGCAGATGTGACCATCGATTTAGTGCGCTAATTAACGCGCTAAAATGTAACATTTTGAGAGAATAAAATTGGTAGAGAACTTTTTTAATGTATTCAAATATTATTTAACGCGTTAAATACGTTTGGATGCAGGTGTTAACACAAACGTTAACATGGACGTGGCAAATTATTAGAGTATTGTGATATTAAATTTTTTCCTCGTTTTACTACAGGTATAGTTCATCCAAGTGAGAAGGGATATTCTTATCTTGTAGAAGCTTATTTCTTCTAACTAAGTGAGGTATCAGTTCATTTTGGAAAAGGGGTAGTTTAAAAATCCCTGGCTTGGACTATATAGAATCAAAAAACTCAGTTACTTTTTTAAGTTGTAAATTTTACATTCTACATTTTCGAAAAACTTTTAACTAACTATATATTATTATGAACGAAATTGTGGCGAAATTTAACATTTGATATCATAAGATAACTCATACTCATAGAAATATTTTAATCATAAATAGGTACATATTTGAA
>DWPA01006624.1:0-10870 GCA_018251375.1 Calpodes ethlius
ACACACTACTTTAGTTTCGATGACGATGAATGTTTTTGACAAGTATGTTCTGATACTTCATTCTGTAATGGCTCTAAACTAGGGTATTATTCAATTGAGAACAGTATTATATAAAACTTTTGCAATATAAAAGCGTGTTTTTAGTTTTTTTAACTTTTAATTTGTTAATGTTTTTTTTTTTAATTTTTCAGTAAAATTTTTGACAATTCTTCTCGATGCACCTAAATTGTACCATTACCTTATCTCAGATGCCTTTATGCCTGTATTATTATTAAAAAGAGGTTCAAAGGTTTTCACTTCACGCATTTGTATTCAACTATAATAATATTTATAATATGATAATATTTTTTTTGTAAACGTAAAATGTGGTAAAAATAATTATATATTGAGTAAGCCAACATATAGTTGAATAAAATAATAAGACATACTAGTGTGTAATGGCGAAATAAATTCCAGAGAATAAAACTACAAAAAAACTATAATGAAACGAATTCCATCAGAACATACTTCACGTTAGAAAATGTAGTAATATTATAAACTATGCCTTATAATTTGTGCCGTTATTTAGAAATTACTTTTCATCAACTCACCACCATCATTACAGTATATACATTTAGCTGAAGACAATTTTTCCACAGCGTAAAAATAGAATAGCTACAAAGAGTAGACCAGTGAACTATTATATGCAATAAATGTCCAATACATTTGAAACATACGATTTAAACAAACGGGAAAATAGTTTATTCCCAAGATAACCAGCAGATAAACTGTTTACGAACATAAAATTGCCAGACATGTCAATAGGGATGTATTCCTTGGACGTAAAACAAGTCAACTTAGACTGAAAGCTGTCAAACTAAAATGTTTCCTAATCACATACGATTAAGAAGGGTTTTTGTGTGTGCGTGAGGTAGAGGTATGTAGCCAGTAATCCTGGATCACTCGAGACACGATCGCAATCTTGAGGTTTAGATCCGTCTTTGAAGATACACCAACCTACTTTGGGATTTATATAGAGATGTTGTACTGTGATAGATGGTATTTTTGTGTGTCTTAGATGCCATATGATTGTGAATGTAGTATTACTAGTATATATGAACGGTGTCTACCACTCACCATCAAGCAGTCCGTCTGCATATTGATGAAAATATCCAGAGCGAACTAGGTTACATATTTAATACTTTCGGAAAACATAGTGTAGATATCCCCGCGACTAGATAGGCTGATGAACATAAGAAGAATGTGGGTATGCGCTAAATTCAGAAGGCTCGGGATCGGTCTGATTGGCGCAAATTGCAGCACAGTCCACAGCAGTGGACCGTCAAAGGGTGATAGATAGATAGTTAGATTACATATTCACTTCGACAAGAAAACTTTTGTTTATAAATTGCTGACGAACTTATCTTAATCTTAAGACTCTCCTGGTCTGCCAGCATTGATCAGATCTAGGATATTGAGAAGCCTCATAACAGTGATTTACCTAATTACAAACGATATATTGATAGTAAAAAGGTGGGTTTTGACAACTCTATAAAATCCCTTGACGCACTCGGAGCAGTAAGATTACCGGGTGACGCTGGGGACTTAACTCCGGTTAAATTTAACCGACATCGGCGCCGACGACGCCCGTACGTGATACAAATATCGTTTCAAATCAATCATGGGATAATTGCATCGATATTTCGTATCGCGACCGATTTCATAGCGATGAAATATGTGAATAGCTAAGAAGCGGACGTCAGTGAAGTAGTGGTCTACCTACCTATGTTTATATCAACTACGAAAACATCGTCCATACAATTTTGTTATGAATTGCAAATCGGGGGATATGGGTCAGGAAATCGTTAATCAGGGGTTAAGTTTTAGATTAATTCACTTACCTAGTTTAAAAAAATATAATGGGTTTTATGTCGTAGATAAAAAACGATATTTTAATGAATAAAACGCATACGAGCCGTTGTTCAAAGATAGTAATAAATGCTCATATATCAATACTAGAATAAGAAAAATGGTAAACGCTTACACAGTCATAACCCCGCACTAGGATTTTCTGTTTCAGATGTCATTGACATTAAATCACTAACACGCATTAGCCAAGAATCAACATTTAATTGTCGCATAAATGTCTGCCCCGCCCGGGGATCACTACCAACTAATATTTCATCTTAACAATTACATATTTACTCACACAAGCCCTAAATAAAAAAAATATATATTTTACTTCTTTACGTAACCTGGATTCGAACGCTAAAACAAACTATTAATTGAAACTAATGTTGAATAACAAAATCGATCCATGCACATCTACATTGCATAAGAAATTATTAAACATTTTATTGTTAAAGAATATAATTTTGCAACAGGAAAAAACAATTCCCCCGCCATTTTTTACAAATTCCGCGCATTTTCCATGTGATCAACGTTTTAATTTCCCTCTTCCTGTCAAGCGTGATCAATGCACGGCGTGGAAGTCGAACCCACACCGACTGGTATTTGCCAATTATTGTTTCCAGCCCGGCTTTTAATTTGAATGTGTAGTTACGACGTGTGTTTTTGTACATAGACACATTTTATAACTGTTATTCTGAGTTGGAAGTGATATTAATACTAGATATTGCCCGCTGCTTCACTTACGTGTGGAAATAGAACCAATAAAAAGTTCCTTTCTATCATTGGTTGATACACAAAGGTGTGTTTTTAAACACTTTCTTTAATTTGCCTCAATTATACATCGTAATCGATCTTTCTACAGTAATGAGATATTACTTCGCGGTGAAAAGTAGCTTATGACATTCTTCATCTTCTCAACTATTTTCACATTAAAAACCACACCATAATATCGCTCTGTTTTGCCGTGAAAGACGACAGAGGAACTGTTTTTGGAGTTTTAATATAAAGTAATATTAACTATTAAAATAAGATTAAAAATTAAAAAGCAATTAAAAAAATATATGCTTTTAAAAATATGATATTATAGTAAATAATTTATATATATTTATTAATTAATCATTAATATATTTTATATGACGATTATGTTTCGTAAACCTAAATTAAGATATCAATAAGAAGAGATTGTTATTATAATATAAGCATATTATTAATTTGTTATATTTCTTTGTTATTAGTTTGTTATTAGTATAGTTTAGCTTAATCTTAAATAAATTGGTCTAAAACCTTATAAGCATAGTTAACTCCATTCTTTACAGAATATCAATGGACCCTTTACATACGAACTTACATATTCTATTCATAATCAAATAATATAACTCGAGCAGAAAAAAATCCGCCCACCCTTTTAATCAGTGCAACCCCCGTAATGAAATCTGGAACGCCATTAAGGGATTAAAAATAATTACTGCCCCTCATACACAGAGGGTCGAGAGCGCGGGGCAGACCTTAATGAGCTATTGACATTTTTGGGGTCGGAATCAGTGACGTGACTAATTATCTTCAAGATACCATATACCAGATATTATACCATATACAGGGTTGTCCGGAAAGTTCGTGCCGATATTTAGGACAATTAAAAAAAATATTGACAAAATTAACGAATCGTAAAGAAACTATTCCAAATATGTCTGAAGCTATCTCTTTTAGATTATGTACAGTATACACGTGTCATATGTTTTCAATAATTGTGATATATTCAGTCAGATCTCTCGCACTACCTACCGAAAATCGGCACAAACTTTCCGGACAACCTATTAACTAGAAAAAAAGTACATTTAAAATTATAAGTATTCATTCTATGTTTATACGCGTCTTTGCTCCACGCTAATCTCAAAAGACCTGACTTAGATACCGTTTTTACTGACTTAATTCAATATGATTAAGTTCAGTGCAATTCTATGACTTCCTAATATTTCATTGTTCAGTTAGCCTATAGGCACAGAATATGAACATGAAACAAAATTAACTTGAAAATTTTGATTGTAGTCAGGGGCAGATGAAACAAAAACACTATTCTAAACATCCACAAATATTCAAGATCTCGGGTAGTAATAAAAAAATCTACATTCTATTTATTATTCACTAGTTTTCAAAACAATAATAATTCCCATTAATTTTTATTCCCATCCAACCGCGCCCATAAACCCATCCATTTACAGTAGCCGACGGTATTTTAAGCTCGAAACACCTCCGATCATTACCAATAACCTCAACATTTTTATGTCCACACATTACTGCTTCATTCTTATTTTAAAGGTACCATCGCTTCGGAACAAACACCGGACGGTGGTCTTGGAAAATGTAGCTAAACATTACATTAGCCGACCAAACACTTTAGAATAAAACGACACAAAAGCAGTCCTCCGCGACAGCACTTACGACCTTTTTAAAATTAGCTAATGCGCTTTAAAGTACGCAGAGGGAATAGCTGATTTATATAAGGTCGTAAGTGGTGTTCTTTTTGGAGGGAGTACAGTCCTTTTGGTATTTGTTTAGGTTTTAAAGAAGTGTGCACAGTCGGCCCGGCAAAGGTTACGGGTGTGTAAAAGTAATTAGTGGTGACTAGAGACCTCCGCTGCGTGGCGCTACTGCTGTGAGCTCGGGTTTATATTTATTAAAAGCAAGGTTCACTTTTACTTAGAATAAGAAAAATAGTACAAAAGTCGTATTTGTGGAATAATAATAATATTTTTAACGCCTTTACAGGGTTTACCTGTTTTACATTCATTGTTATTTAAATAACAGATAGTATTGAAGTCTCAAAGTGGTGTACTCACTGTTTTATAAAAAGATAGGGCGTTTTAAAATAACTCATAAAGCTCTAGACGAGTTCAGGTTTCAAAGAGTTAGAACAGAACGAACTTTCTATAAACTAACTCTCACTTATTAAAGATGGCAAAGATGGCCAATATTGCCATGAAAATAAAAGGAATGTTAAAATTGTTTTATGTGAAAGATAGATTTTGATCTTTAAAGTATGAAAGGTTATTCATGAATTGTCCTTTATAATTTCCAATAAGTTTGCGTAACAGTAAACGCTTGCAGATGTCTATCAAAGAAATTTTAATATCGTGATATTAAGTCGAGTATTACATTAATGGGTTACCAGCTAATCCATAATTTATTTATTTTTGGGAAGATTACAGAGATAAAAATTGAGAAAATTATGGTAGAGTGTTTCCTTAATATACAATTATGCAGTGAGGAGAGCAGGAGACAGAGAAATAAACAAAATCTTATGTAACGCACTCAAAATTTTATGAATTCTTACAGTTAACATAATACTTTTGTATTGGGTATTTTTAAAATTAAATCATTTTCACAATTTATAAGTTTTCATAACTGAGATCTCGTTATATTAAGTTTCATACACTTATTAAGCAGAAACTTAACAAACTTAACAATGTCGAGTTAAAATGTATTTTTTTTTATTAATAATACTGCACAGTTGATAATATTCATTTGAAAACAAAAATCCCTGTCCATTAGACAGATCAGTCATTCCAATCGCATTAGTGTCCCGGGCCGCGTGTTTGTGTAACTGATCAAACATTGGCTCAGCGAACCCCGGTAGCTTACAGTTTGCTGTTACCGTGCTAATAGGAGTGATGTCAGGTGCCGCCGATACCGACCTTTTTGTATCATTCAGATCATAGTCGCAGCTACCTGATAGATGCAACGTGTAGTTCTTGAAGGTACCATAGGACCATAAGCAAGAAATTCAAGTCATTTTATGACATTTGGACTGGTAACAACTCTAAACTCAAGTTTCAAATTCATGTTTACATTTGAAACGAAAGTTTTTAAAAAGATCATAACTGTTCTGCTCAGAAGCAAATATTTTTTATACAAGACATTTTTTTTTACTACATAATCAGTCCTTTGCATATATCTAAGTATATTTAGTTAAGTTAAAGGATTTACTTACTTGAGTGAAGGTAGTTACTTAAGCAACTATTTAATTACGAAGTCAGAACTGGCAAAGTATATAATACAGTGCAAATAAGTTGCTTAAGATATTACTTAAACTGAAGTAATTATTTTAACTTCATTTTAGATACAAGTGATACTTTATAGTACCTACACGTATCATTTTATTTTATTGTATTTATTTATTTAAAATTTTACATATTATATCGTCATAACAATGACGATTTAACACGCTTAAGACTTAACCTTGTTTATGTTAGAAAGATATTTAAAATTTCATTTAGAATTTCATTCACGGCGGTCGACGGTTCGTATTTAGACATAATAGTAGTAATTATACTAAGCCAATAACTGGTGTAGTAGAATATATGTAGTAGGATGTGTTTTAAAGGTTTTTCGTGAAGCGTGCTTGGATAACCAGTGCGACCATTCTCTAGCTTGATAGCTTGCCACTTAATGACTCGTCGTGTACTGGCTGGGGACTTGTCAACCAATTACTTAACAAATTATATATATGTTTAATGTACGTATGTGTAAAAAGTTAACTGAAACTAGAATTTCCCTTGCAAATCCTATGACATTTTTTAAAGATTTAGATACATTTGGGTGTGTTAGAGGAAATTCAACCTTATTTTGAGCTTAATACTGAATAAGTTTGATACATTTTACATTGATAATTTCATTGCAAAATTTACTTTCGATTAAGTAAAACTGCGCATTTGTTGTATAAATATAAAATTTACGTTCTATTGTACTACAAGCTTTCATCCCCTATATCTACCATAAAAGGGTGAAATTTCTGAAAATCCTTTAATACGTCCATTTGTATTTAACTGAAAACCACCAATTTTTATAACTTGAAAACGGACCAACTTTCAAACAAATTTTGATCGCCTATTTTACCACCTCATGCATAGAATTTTCAAAAATCCTTTCTTTGTGAACGCCCTGTGTTATATAAGGAACCTACAGACAAAATGTAAGTCTCTAGATGTAGTAATTTTAGCTCAACATTGATCTATCGTTAACAAATAGCCACTGGCATTTTTAGGCTATTTTTATTCGAGTGTTAAACCAAACACAATCTATTCTCGACATCATAAAAACTAACAATTGTTCCAAACCAGATCGGGACCTATAACTAATTACCCTAATGGGGTATTTCGTTATATTTACGACCTATTCTACGCTGTTAGCACGTCATTAAATTTCCTACATTTCCCATGATGATTTACATAGATTTTATAAGCCACATTTTTAACCCATAATTACTAATCGAGCATTCGAATTTCAGCCCTGGATAAATTATATAAGATTCGGTTTAGAATGTCCAGGTTTGGAGAAAAGATTTTTATGGCGGCCCGTAATATGTTTTGAAAATATTATTTATATCCTCTACTATTTACCTACACTGTGATAAAAATAGAGATGCGTTATTTATCATCCTGAGACATTTCTGTCCTGTTAGGTATACTGTCATTGTAACGATTACTTATTTTACTTGTATCTAACAACACGATAATATTTCATTTGTAATTCATCAATATAATATTTAATTTGTAAATAACAATAAATTATAATTATCAATAATTGTTATCGAACTAAATATGCCCCGTAAGTATCTATGAATCCTACAAGTTAAATAATTACATAATATATTCTTTTACCAAAAAAATCGATGGTAGTTTTATTTTATGCGTTAAAGGTAGACCGTTACATTTTTTTAATAGCAAATAACACAGTTGATGATCCATCCTATGGAAGGTGGTCACCACCGTCGATGACCACCTAACACCAAAAGCACCAATGATGCACAGCCAAAAAATAAGAAGTGTAGTGAAAAAGAAGTGTACAATTTATAATTGACACTTAACAAAAAGAAAGCAAAAATAATAACATTTTAATTCTGTAACCAAGGGTTGTTTTACGACATATGAGCTTTTCATAATACTTGTAAAATCATATTAATGAGGTATTTGTAAAGTTTATTACCACAAGATATTTATCATAATATAAAAATATCTCTCTCTTCTAAAAATAATGTTATTGACTCAGATAATAACAGAATATAAAAATGTAGTTAAGATGATCAAATGCATTGCATTTTCATACGAATTTGTGCCCGCTGAAGTCGCTGTGCGATATTATGTTGCGTGACAACACTAAACACGCTTTGTTCCTAATATGTAAGAACTGTTCCTATTTGTCCCAAAACGTATCGATAAGGGTTTGTTAGTATACTATATATGGACCACATGTCCAACCAACTTGTGTTTAAAATAACAAAACCAGCGAGTGGAACTTAGTAATATTGAATATTTAGTGGTAATAAACGCAGGAGATCCCGAGTGATTCACTTTGACGCATAAAAGTTACGAATTAAAAAGGACAACAATGGACAAAGAAGCCATTTTGCATTGTACTGTGACAGTCTTCCTTCGGATGCCGCTTTATAGACTTAGGAAAGACGTAGAATTTCCTGTCAATGTAAAAATCTGTGTATAAATTTTAGAGGACATATGTTTTTACATGCATGTAAAAATAGTAGAGAAACATTAAAAAAAAATACGTAATTAATATGTTGCTTAATAAAATATAAGGAATGTAAGGTTACGATTACTATTGCGCACATTTTATTTTAAACCCTAGTTTTTTTTACATTCGAATCTATTATTTGCGATTCTGTGAAGGGACTTGTGAAATATAAATTAATTGACAAATGTGATATTTATAACTTATAAAGAATTCGTTTTTATTACAGTCATTTTGTTGAGGAACAATTCATATGATGGTTAGTCAACAGCGTCGTCAAACCCAACAACATTAAAGATATCACCGATACGTTGATCGACAAGATACAAGATAAAATAAAAAGATAAAGAAGATAACATCAAATGAATCTGATATCTTTAATTAGAAGCAACTTTTATCAGCCTTACTGTCTCGCAAAATATTATAATATTTTTAAGTGCACACATTTCTGTTCTCTACTTAACTCTATGAAAAAATGCATCAATACTTCTTTGTGCGCTGGGAGTGTAAATTTGGGCCCTCAGTGTCGCCGAGTCGTTTTAACACTATATCGCTAATTGGACACTTAACCCACGGGAGGGTTAAAACAGTTTTTATTCGGGGGCCTTTCAGACCCGCGGAGGTGACGACTGATCTCACCGTCATTATGTGGGTTCAACTTACGGTGTCTTTGAGATGTTCAGTTAAAGGAAATCGGATTCGAAGTTTTTATAGTCTTTGATTTTTTTAGGACATGCCTCCAGTCTTTCAAATTATTTCAATTTGAAATATATGTAGATATATACAAGAGTACATTGCTATAACAAAAGTATGTAAATAAATACATGCTTACAGGCATACACTTCCGCGCTAGGCGAATGTTCAAACCGGCGACTTTACGTGACATAATAATAGCTGCGACATTGATTTAATGTCGCGATCATAACAACTCACTAAAGTACTTAGATACTATCGTATCACTATCACATTGCAATAGATATTTAAAAGTGGCGAAACTTATTTTTTTTTGCAAAATATATATCGAGAACTAACAACTAGTAGGTATATTTTTGCCCGTCATGGAGCGGTTTAAAATGTATAATCAGACCCATGCCAACATACTACGGCGTTGCAAGAGTCAGAAAAAATCAGTCCTCTGTTTAAATTTGGGTTTTATGTACGAATTATTTCATTAATATTATAAATGAAAGCAGTATTTTATTACATGCTAGATAATATTACACACTTGTTTATGGAGATTCACTCAGAAATCTGATAAACTGTAGAAAATATTGAAACGTCAAAGTAAAAGTCATTCAAAGTGACGAGCATTTCGAAGAATTATACATAAATGAGTTTTAGAGTACAGAATAGTAAGGCATCAGATAAACTATTAGTGGCTTTAAAATATCACAAAACAGCGTTTGTCAGGTCAGTTAGTAATAAGTACAGAAATGTGAACGAGTGCGCTTCGATAACTGCAAAACAAACTTCTAACATTATCGCACACATGACTATAATAATCTATTTCTTATTCACGGCATTGTCGTAAATAGTTAGAACTTAGACCACGAATAAGTGTTAATTTGGTCGTCACATTATTTGTGACAACTACGGACAAAGCCAGAATATTTGCTTTAACGCTCATTGAAAACTCAACCTTAAAAACAGGTCAATAAAGTACAATTTTTAAGGACAAAAACACCTGTTGTCTCTGAGCGAATGACAAAAAAATTAGCGCATGTCTTTTCGTGTGGTGTTAATAAAAAAAATACTTATTGAAGGCGATTGTCGTAATTCATGTTTGTTGTGCAGTGTCGTTTGTTTGAACTGGTCATTTTGGAGTCACGTATGTCTTACGACGTGTGAAGTGATGTCCGAAATTGGTGCGATTACCTTATACAGTTTGGCTTTTAGAGGCAAATTATTATGTGACAAAAGACATTCACAGTATTTTAGAAGGTTGGTAATTGACGGTAATTTACCATTTAACTATGTGGAAAACAGGATTTTAAGCTTATTAACATTCATTTCTATCGTCATTACTCCTAATCTTAAAATAATAACTACATTCGAACGTAATGTGTTACCTTTCACGGAAGCCTTAAAAGGCTAACTTGCTAAGATGAAAATTTTACCATATAATGAAAAAAAATAGTACTGGTTACAGAACCTCTTACCAATGTCAAAAAACATATTCTCATACTTGCACTCTCGCACATATTTTTATGCTTTACTTTAGGCCAATACGTTATTAAAAAAATTACCACGTAGGCGTTGTAAGTCTACACTTCTAATACTTACCAACTGATTTTGGTCTAGGTTTTAAATACAGATTGAAATAAGTTCGAAAATGGCGCCAAACAACCGCCATTTTGTTGTTTATTTTTTTTTTATTAGCTTACTAGCAATGCCCTATACGACCACATCTATTTAGGCTCTAAAACTTATAAGTACCTTATTTAATTAAAAACATATG
>DWPA01006625.1:0-10869 GCA_018251375.1 Calpodes ethlius
ATTATTTTCTTACTCATTAGAACACTTCATATTACCAACAATTTAAATATGTATTATGTTAAGATCCACGTTTGTTAACGGAATTAAAAATGATTTATTAAAAGATTTAAATTTCCAATCCCTTCATTACTTGTTTAAGTTAATTATCGATTTGACGTGCATTTTTTGGTAAGTCACGTTAATAGGTAAATTAAACAGACGTAATCGTACAAATTAAATACAAAACTGGTATCTATGCCATTTAAGACATAAAATATGCAAACAGGATCCAAACCACATAGTAACATGTATGAAATATAATAATATGGATGACTCGTGAGCGTCACTCGTGTTTGTCTCGTAAGCCAGTGTCATTGTTAGAAGTTGATAGTGCTCATGTCTTCGAAGCGAGACATCCCAGGTTCGAATTCCGGATAAACTATCATGTATAATAATTTGTCATGTCTTAGAAAGTCATAGTACATACTTGTTCGCGTTTATTTATTGAAAATTTTGCATCTTATATTATGGCTAATAGTGAAAAGCTAAATGTCTTTAACAAGATCTTATGTAACCATAATTACAATAAATAAGTCTTGCAATTCATTAATTTCATATAATTACATTTACGGATATAATAACTGCCCCAGGAGGTCTAATACTCACTTTTTCTACTGAGGTCATTCTAGAATGAATAGTATTTCCATATTTGGTTGCATTAAGTCCGGCTCCTTTTATTTAATTAAAAAAATATATTGACCACAATAAAAATATTAGGGCACAAATGGCGAGCTTAATGCTAAATGCATTCTCTACCAGCTCACCATCAGACTGAACAGACCAGACAGCACCTTCTTGGCTATACACATACTTAGGTTGTGTATTTGGTATTACGGATGTCCGTAGGTGACAGATATCTCTTACCATTAGGTGGTTGATCTGATTGCTAGTCGTGTATTACAAAAAAATAGCACTATTAAATATTAAGTACATCAGTTTGTAGATTCACAAGTTTAGGTAAAGTGTTTAGGTGTGTGTGTGTATCGGACGTACAGACGATTGCAATAAATAAATGATTGACCTATGTATGTGTTCTACGTGTGTGTACTTTAAGTAGGTACTTATCAAAATTCAATAATTTAAGGGACATTATGAGGTTATAAGTTATAAGTTGTTACATTACACGATGATGAATATACGCCCGCTAGAGGGCATATAGTCACAAATTAAAAACAAGTTTTCGAAAGGTTGTCGTCTTAATCGAATTGTTAAAAATAGGTCTTACGTCATTATCTGATAATAAACTTCAGTTGCTGGTATTCCACGACTACAGATGTGATAATACGAACAGGTATGGCTGTTTATCCACCGGAGATGTACGAGTAGCTAAAGGACGAAAGTGTGGCGGAGCTACCAATAAGATTCAGTGACAATAAAAGACAATTGAAAATCAACAACCCTATTGATTGATTGGACACATATCTGTTGCTTAGCTACGTCGCACATTTCTAGTGGAATATCAGCTCTACTTTTTAAGGAAAGAAAAAGAAAAAAAAAGTATACCAGTAAGACTATTTCAACGTCGTAGTCTCGCGTTATAAACTAATTCTATTGATGGATTTTTCTCTCGCGTACCGCACGGTTACCTTACATACCATTGGTGGATTCGCAACCTTACTATTTCTTTTTTAATTAACACTTTATACCATGTACGTTTCAGACGTCTCACGAGTCTTATGGAACCGTAACACATAGTTATCTAGCCTGTATTGGGAGAATACGTAATGTTAATAAAGCTATTTACAGGACATTTATTGACAAATGTATTCAATTAACACTCGTGTTATAATTTATATTATGTTTTACCAAGAGACACCTATGTAATCCAAGGTGGATAAATGAATCAACAAATACTTGTTAATAATAACGTCATATATAATTATTTGTGATGACGTTAAGTGCAAGTACTATAGTGTTGTCATTTATGTCACTGTCAATCGACAATTATGACAGTTTAACAATTTGACATTAATTTGCATAAACGTTTGATAATTTTTATTACCATACGCTATGACGTATTTTGTTAGTTTTATATTTTCATATACTACTATGTATAAGAAAATAAAACATAAGTTAAAAAACAATTTTATTTATTATTTTGAATATTCCTTATTTATATAAATATCTTTTGTTATTCTATATTTTATTATTAAAATATATTTGTATCTTGAAAGCAATAGAGATCACACAGAATATTAACATATGATAAAAGTTTATAATGCGTAATATTTGAATTGTATTTAATATGATATATTTATAGGTACATATGAATAGACCAAAGGTTTTTAATTATCATTGAACTAGTTTATTTAAAATGGCCGTTTAACAGTACCGAATAAAGTAAATTATGATTAATATTTATATTTTTTCTCAATTATCATGTATTATAATATTATTTTCTCTCTATTTAGGTGGCCACAGCACTTTCTTCGCGCTGCTGAATACTTTCGTGCACATAGTAATGTACTTTTACTACATGGTGTCGGCTATGGGACCGAGGTACCAGAAATACATTTGGTGGAAGAAGTACCTCACCGCTTTCCAGATGGTAAGTCACTTAATTCAATTATACGCTATTCAATTATATATAAACCTTTAACAAATGGTCAATTAATGATATACGTCGAGTAATCACCACTGAAGAAAAAAGAAGAACTAGCAATAAAATCCCAAGGAGAATTTTTATACTTTTAGTTGAATAGGACACTTATATTGTAGTTATATGTCTCACTAATTACCAACCGATATCTTCCCCAAGTTAATCATCTACTTTGTATGTAATATTCAATTTGAATTTGGCATTTTGGTTAACTTTTCTTGTTGTATTGTAATTTTTTACACATCCGCAAATGAACACGTCACCAATTTAAATGATTTTGAAACTTTATACATTTCATTCAACATTTCCTCATGTTGTTGATTTAATACATTACTCTGTGAACCAACCACTATGCAACTACATTGGATCTGCTTTATTAACGTCTTACATTGCCGTGATACAGTATAATACAATATTCCTTATTGAATACCAGATATATATACATCTATTATTGCAATATGTACACGAACAGAGAGTAAACATACAATAGATAATCTTGTAGTTTAATGGCAGCTGTTAGCTGACTTTATCAACGATATTTTACACGCAACTCCGTAGTAGAATTCGTTGGATTTTGGATTTCATCGACAATGGATATACGTAAATGAAGCATAAATGTAAATATGGTGTGAGATGAAAACTTTTGAAGTACATTTCTACCTTTGGAATAAGATAAATAAGTGAACAAAAAAAACGAAGTGAAAAATAAAAGTTGCAATACTAACAGCACAGATTACAAAGTAAAATGTAGTGTAATAAACACGAATGACAGCGTCTACAGAGGATCCAGATATTTTTACACGGGTAGAGTTACGCTACGTTTACACGGCGAATACGCGGTGCGTTATTTTAACGTCTGCCTACGGTCAAAGTCGACTACAGTGACAACAGAAAATGTATGAAAACGAATGCATTGTTTACACGTCGTCCGCGAAACTTTCTGCAAACTTTTTTTTTCATACACTATATATACTAAATGTTACGCTCGTTCGTGAGAACAATATTTTGGAGTACAATGTTTACCTGTATGACACATAGGTAATTAAAAAAAAAACACAGATTCGTAATACTAAACCTGTATGTTGTGTCATTGTTATCCAGGTTCAGTTCGTGCTGATCTTCAGTCACCAACTGCAAGTGTTGTTCCGGCCGTCGTGCCAGTACCCCAGGGTGTTCGTGTACTGGATCGCAATGCACGGCTTCCTCTTCCTCTTCCTCTTCAGTGACTTCTACAAGGCGCGCTACAACAAGCAAAGCAGAAAGCCCATCACTAGCGGCCTCTGCATGGTAAGATTGAAGATCAAATTTTTTGTGTCCGTTTATATTTGTTGTTAATTTAAGCAATGTCTGACGTATCTGATTGATTCCAGACGGTAATGGACGATACCAGCAGTTCCCTGAACGGTAAGAACGGCTACAAGCAGGAAGAGGACGCGAAGGTGCCTAACTCGTACGCGTCATCGGCCGCGGACGCGTTCGTGCGGCGACGTCCGCTGTCATAGTGGCGCCATCTATAACGTTCGCCAACCTGTTTGAACGGGCGAGGCCGCGCGATGCTCTGAATAGATGGCGCTACTAGAGTTTGAGGCAACTTGTTTACATACATAATATTCAGTTTTGAAATTTTCAAAACATAATTTTGAATGTTTTGTAGCAAGGTATTTTTATTTATTTTTAAAGCACGTTCTCTATGGGATTTTTAATAATGTTTAAGTTTTCTGGAATATATGGGTTCCTATATTTTTACATTCAAACAAACAAAAAGTCCATTGTGTTATGATCAAGTGGAATATGTAATTGATAGTATGAGATCAAGATATAGTCAATAAATCAAGTAGCGCCACCTAGTAGCAAAGTTTGGTAGGCGCCCTTCTCATTCCAAACTCGCGTGTACGTTTCGATGTTATTCGAAATTGCGTAACGCTCCTGTAAAACAAAATGGACATAATAGCGTGAAATAAATCTTACAACTCTAAAATCGGTGCTATTTGTGCATGAAGAAATGTAACCATTACAGCACGACCACATCTCCATTTTAACGCGTTAATTAGCGCGCTAGCAATTGTCCAACAGTTTAGCACGCTAAATAGTGCGTTTATCGGCACGGAAAGTAAAATTTGTAAACGATTTTGAATTGTGAGATTTGAGAATCCCCATGCTGCTCCTGGCTTTTAAGACTTGGAGGGATATAACACGGTTTAATCAAATTGATTCAATTTCATTATCAATCGTAATATGAGGCTTGATGTGTATTAAACAATGTTCGTTGAAAATCCGGTTCAAAAACATTCCTAACTCATCAGGAAACTTATGTAAATTGTGAAAAAATACAACTAAATTGTATTTTTCCACGACGAGAGTATGCGTCTACTTACTAATTTTATCGTTTACGTCAGTTGATATTGTACGATATCAACGTGCGCTGCTTTTATTTGCATTAAATTATTTTTACCCAAAAACAATAGCATATGTTAGGCGTAATTTGTTGGCATTTCGGGTAATAGATTGATAACCCCCACCTTACCTAATCCTCCCTCCCCTTCGTCCTGAAATGTTTCGTCGATACAAAAAAAATTGATAATGTGTCATTACACAGTATTTTCGTGTGAAAATATTTATTTGATGAATCTAGTGCGACCGATTGATACAACATTGTTTCAATACATCGTACTGTATAATTGTATTTACTATAATATTATTACTGAGTAAGATAATACGGTATTACTTCACGTAAAGTTTGTTATGCACAAAGTTCCACTTGTTCGAGGATCTCGAATCATCCGTTGCCTTGTAATTTTTAAGTACAAAGTGTTTAAATGAAAACTATGGAACGTTGAAAGTGTCTTTAGAATATCATGTTTCCCATTTAAATTATGTAAAATGTATTATATAGCGGGTGTGGCGATTAGTCTTACATACTTATCTCACATACGTCTCATAGATTTATCAGTAGGTGTAAAGTGAGATGGGCATTTTGTTTCTTGTAAATACATAGAATGCGAATATAAAATGTAAAACTCTTATACAAAATATACAGCTGGTATATGTAAATATAATTTTACGGAAAGGTTATGAGAATCCATTAAATTTTATGAATAATAATGTTACCATTTATTTATTTGGTTATACATGTTTCGATATCAGAAACGTAAGGTCCGTTATCCAATACCGGTTGTATGTGACATCCGACCTTATGATTTTGATGTTGAGTTATGTCGCCACATAGACAAAATATAATGCACAGAATGAATTTAGTAATTAATACAATTAAAGGCGAAGACTGCATGTGTATATAAGAACGATATGTTATCAAATAAGATATACCATGAAGCTCTGAGTCCATTATATCCAGTGTCATTTACTAATCATTGTACTTCGTGTATTGTGAATCCACCAATATATTTATGTATTGTCACGTTAACGAAACACATAAGTCATGAAATTGCATCATACAGTATCGTAATCGTTTATGTAAAACTGCACACTAATATATTTATAGTTAAGTAAGTGCTGGTGGTAATAGCCTTGTTGAGTAATTGTAAGTATCGAAACTTTAGTTCAGTCAAACTATGCAAGTTGCATCGACTCGGGGCGAATTCGACCAATTATGTCATCAGAGTAAATATCCCTTTTAAAAATAAAATATGTACAATGTTTATAAAGTGCGACTAAATATTTTGTGTGCACTTAATTTTGCCGGGTTATACGATATGGACCGTTTTTAAAGTGCGAATACGGATATGACATTTTATTCTTGGGATTATATCTATAGAAGTATGGTCGAATCCGTCCTCAGTGGCTGGTTTAGTTAGGTATTGCGCAGAATTTGTACATAAGCCGTAAATATTGTAATTCTTTCTATTCCATGGATTTTGAAAACGTCGGACTGTCAACACAATATTGGAGTAAACTAATGTTTGAACAAAACTAGTGTTAGTGGAATGAGTGCACGTTGTTTGATGCAAGTGTCAGCGCCATCAAGGAATAATGGTTTATCGTTTTTTAAGGACGGATTCGCTCAAACATCCACTATATATCAAAGCATCTCTCGAATAGTTCACAATTTATTTTACTGTCATAATTAATTAATTTTTCCGGATTATAATGAAACTATACTAGTATTATGTGTTTTATTCACATGATAATATCTGTAAGTTTGAGCGAATCCGCCCTTAGTGTATTGAAGCTTAAACCCTTGGAGTGGCAACAGGTTAAATGTCGAGGAACCGTTTTCGGAAACTTCAAGGTGTCGTACAACCCGACGGCAGACTTACGACATGACAGATCTGCTCAAATATTTGCTGCGTACTCACTATTTTGCAACTTATTTATTATTTTAATAAAGTATTTTACGATTAAAATGACTTTTTATTTAGTCGTGCAACTTATAATACAGGAAGGTACTTTGCATTTCATTTTTTTTACACGTATCAATTTCTAGAACACGCATCGGGCAATGCTCCCATATTTTTGTAAAAGATCTCGTAATTCTAAATCTTTTTTCAGAATTTAACAATAATGTGCGAATGATGACGCGTTTGGTATTAATCGAGACATTCAAATTTTTTGAACCATATTAGGTACTTGCTACCGAACCTAACAGTTAAAGAATTTATATTATTATGACGGAAATATTTAATGATTTTAATGATTCCTGATTATGTGAACATAGCCAAAATCACGATTCTGAAAAAGAACGATTTATTCGAGTGGGAATTATTCGAAACTTGTTTCGGGAAATTAAAGATTATCACGGTTAATTGACATGTGAAACCACCAGAAATCACATCAATCTGTTAATGAGGTAATGTTTGTGAGAAGTTGATATGTTAGTTTCACATATAATAAAAAATAAAAGGTTACGATATAGAATTCTAAGTTTTCACTCAGTGACATAGCTCATATATATTTAACTTTATTTTCAGCCGTGCGTTGCCAGGACAATGCGCTAGTAACTTTATATGTATTTAGTCAACGTGCGTTTCTAACACCAACATTTTAGAACCTACAAACTACAGTAAAGGCCATAGACGCTAACGATAAATAATTTGCTGATTTCCGTTACGGCCTTTACGTATATGGTGCAGTCAATGTATAAACCAAACAAACAGGCATAACTATCGACTTAACATTATTGTGAGCTGCGAATTGACTGATTGGGAAATACATACATATAAAATGTTGTCCAGCCGTCCACCGCACCCCAGATTACGTCCTTGGTCGACTTTGTACGTTGACGCTACAAAGTCATAACCTATTGTGGCCTCTTTGTAACTTTGCAAATTAATCTTAACGCTTAGGAATATAATATTTATATGTAACGTAAAGTGTCTCACGTCACAAAACATGTTTCAAATAAATGCCGTTCTCACGATTACTTTTTATCTTTTGCTTTTATGACCACTACACTCACAAACATGATGCTTAACTTATTTAACTACAATTATCTACATAGTTATCGAATTTATATTTTTGCACTTATGATTGTATGGCAGGTTACGTAGTTTTAAAGTCAAGGTCTTGAATAAAAAGTTCGATCGCAGTTTTACTTTGATAGATTATGTTAACAATACAAACTGAAATAAATTTACATGAAATTTGATTTCATTGAGGAAATAATTTTGATAAAAGTTCTTTCTGTTTTAGAAACTCAGTAGAACCGAGAATAGATCATCGTCATTACAGACACATCGTAAACCGAAAATATATTTTTATATTATCTATACTTAGAATAAAAAATTGTAAAACGCTAAGCTGTGTTACGAAAAACGTCATTTGATATTTTCCATTGTTATAAAGCAAAAATACTTCCATCTGAAAATTAAGCTCTGGAAATTGTTGTGGTTGTAAAAATAAGGCATCAATTTTCATTCATACTTTTACGCCATTTGATACTTATGTATTTTTTTTGTTTAAACACCAATTTAATATTATCCTAGGGCCCCCGCTGGTCCACGACGAACCATATAGCGACAGACTTAAACAAGAAAAAGCTTTGCTATACATGCCTCACAGGTGAAAATATACAGATAAAATACAAGATGATATAAACAGTATTAGGTATTATCTTAATAATAATAAGTAAGTATATTTAAATCTTTACACAATATCTCGCAACCAAGCCGAGGATCCAATTTCTGTCATCTTAACCATGAGATAGAAGTCAATTATCTTGGCCACTCCAATAGATATTCCGCACCTAAATATAGGTACATAATAAACGAATTACATTTGCAAAGAGTAGTAGGTACCTATTTATACAAAAACTTAAATTTCGAATATTATATTTATAGAAACTTGTTTGGTACTTGTAGAATAAAAAGGTAACTTTATCAAGAGTAATATAAAAAGTTAAATCCATTCATTCTCATCTACGGACTATAAAAACAAAAGGTCATCGCATGTAAACAACAACGGGAGATACATTTATATGATTATGAGATACTCAGGGGAACCCCAGAAAAGAAGCCTAGTGTTAATAATTTTCAGAAAAATGTATATTAGTTATGAGAATTTTGAAGTCGTGATAAATCTGGCAACAGATGCTATAACAATACAACATAAATTTTACATGTGAGTGCATTTGCTGTGGAGAAATAAAAAAAATATTTCTTTATTTTATTGCGATTTTTATGAATGTTCGAGGGTATTACATATTTTCTGTATTACATATTTATCTATTCCGTTATCGAATTACTTAAGCTAGGCTAAAACGCTAAATAAAGTAAGTAGAAGGCTACCTATTATGCTTAGACATGTTTTGTTTTAGTGAAGTATTTCAATCAGGCTTTTGTTTATTACTTTTTATTTACCAGCTAACAAAATTTCTAGATTTGAATTTTACGATTTGTGGATCGATGGGCAACACTTCCTAAAGATTTAATTCGCTAACGACAATTTTTACCAGGTTTCAGCAAAACTAAAACTAAAAGAAACTACACAATTGAAGAAAATCCCAAAACGAGATTTTGTTTTCTGCGCCTTAAACCAATTGATAATACGAACCTAACTCGGCTAGACGTCTGATATGATTTTTGTATTTTCCAAGTCCATTTTAAGAATCAAACGTTGTGAGGTGCAGTTCAAGTCTCCGAGAATATTACCATGTTTATCTAGGGAAGATTACCATACCATCGACCATTCATAGATACGTGATGTTAATGCCACGTTTTTCCCCTCGCAATAACTTAGCAGCTTTTATAGCGCCAACCAAGGATTTCCCGCCAGCTCATATTATTAACCATAGGAGTCAGAGGGCTTCTTAATAGCACTATGTTAATATGTAAATAAGTGTCTCATTATGTGGAAGAAATTAAAATATAAAATGTTTTTCGTACGTTAATTACTGACAATATTAATATTGCTTATGTCACACTACATCCGAAAATAATTTAAAAAGATTTTTATGTCCGTTATGCAGTGTATTTCACCATAAACAGTAGATGTTGACTTGGACACCATGTGGTTTGAGGCTATTAACCTTGTTACTAGCTAAGTACCCAATTATTATAAGATAATTAATTGCTTTAAAAGACTTTCATACAAAAATGTAGGGAAAATACCTGCTAAAAATAGGCACGCATATTATTGTAACAAATAAACATGAAAAAAGCATAGCTATGTGAAAATCATGCCCAAGGGCCTTTAAACGTATGCGCGGGATTTTACATCGTATTTATAAAGCCGTAGACTTGTATACAATTTATCTTTTTACATTCATTCTTATCCACTCAAGGGATCGAATAACTAGTCTGATAATTCTCAGTGGTATTCCCCCACATAATCTTGGCAAGAATAAACTAATGGGTGAATTGAAATATGTATGTACATTTGTAAGCAAAAAATTAAGAAAGTAAGTAAAAACATTTTTCAATAATAAAAACAATAACACGTCTCTAACATCCACGACATGAGAACAAATATTTATCTGTCACATAAATATCTGCCCCGGCCGGGAATCGAACCCGGATCATGGGTATCATTGACGTGTTATTTATGTTGTCCATGCTACCCGCGACACGGAATCCTACTGCGGGGGTAGGAGTGCGTAAGCGTTTATATTTATATTTTTTTACGAAGTGTCTGTGCGACGCGACTAGATACAGTTGCTGCGACATTTTAACCCTGTGGTGTTGGAACCACGTCAACAAAAACACGAAATGTCAACAACAGACACTAAGTAACTACGGATATTATATTCATTTAAGAAAACATTTACATAGTACAGTAGT
>DWPA01006626.1:0-10868 GCA_018251375.1 Calpodes ethlius
TGCAAACCATTAATGAATGCTATCAATTGCAACACTATATGATTGTATCATAATTCGTGATTGTTTCCTCTTAGCCATGCGTCACTCTCTACTCGAGCGAGTGGTATCATCGCCCCCTCGTACTCCACGCAGACCACTCGCTTCTACATCTACAACTTCCTCGGATTCATCTACTATGTCTGTTGACTGCCCACCCTCTGCTGGTCTAAATGGACATCATCCTGTTGCTGTACCTACGCCGCATCCCGTTGTAGAACAGGTAAATTTAAGAATGAAGTGTGGTGCTTTACTTTTGGCCTAATTCATAAGTTCAAAGTCGCGTAGGGGGCTATAGTTGGTATTTTTTTATGTGATCGTATCAGAAATTATGACATACTAAGTAATTGATGCAGATCAGAAACTAAACCAGCAACAATTTAAATAAGAACGAATTACCATTGGGGAATAAATGTCTTCAAAAAGCAACTACATCTCGGAAAATGGAATATAGGCCATTATCTGACTAGGTGGACGGATGTCTTGAATAAGACAACTGGCATCCGCTGTATTCAGAAGACACTTTCAGATGTGGATTTTCAAAGGCTGATTGTTGAATGGATGAAGAATGATGAACAAAATAAAAATATAAAAATTCATTGTAGTGTTATTTTATTTTTTACAGTCCGCATCCATCGAGCTTGTGTGCAGTACGATGCGACGTCAAATAATTTCGCGCGCTTTTTACGGTTGGCTCGCATACTGCCGCCATTTGTCTACAGTGCGGACACATCTTAGTGGTCTCGTGCATTCCAATATTGTTCCTAGAGGTTTGTTAAAATAATACTTTTAATTATAAGTCCTTTAACTGTTTCTGTTCAATCTCGTAAACAAATGCTGACACAATAATGTGATATTTTTTTTTTGTTTGAAATATTATAACTATTTTATCAGAAGGCGCTGAAGATGGTCTGACAGAAGAGGTTTGGCGATCCATGACAGATGAGCGAGGGGCAGTGAATGACAAAAATGAAATATACAGGCTGGTGTATTACAGTGGCGTACAACATGAAATACGGCGCGAAGTGTGGCCATATCTGCTGGGATATTATGAGTAATATATAATAATTGCTGTCTTACTGTCTTATGAACTTAAAATACGATCAGGCAAATCCTAACGGCGTCTGATACATTGTTACGAATTTTTGAATCTACTTAGATAACTGATTTATAAAATTTGTGCATGTAAAAAAAATATTTGGCATTTTATTTTCAAATAAAATATAAATCTTTATATAATGGTATATTACTTACCAAAAAATAACTCATTTCAAATTACGCAGGTTTGGCTCAACAGCTGAAGAGAGAAATGAACAAGATGCGGCATATAGGAGGCAGTACGAAACAACGATGTCAGAGTGGTTATGTGTGGAAGCAATAGTTCGACAAAGGGATCGTGAAGCTACTGCTGCGTCAATTGCACGCCTTACGGAAGCTTCTGGAAAAGCTCGTTCAGAAGCTATTGAACCTGAGGTATATAAACATTGTAAAGCCAATTACTTTTTAAAGTTTGAAATATTATAATTTTTATATTTGTTATATAGGTATTTGAAGATGACTGCAGCGTCATATCTGACAATCCACCAATTGTCTCACCGGAACCCAGTGAGAATGATCTAAGAAAACTGGAGTGCAAGCCAGTGCTTTCTAGAGCGCCAAGCATAGACGAAGTAGATAACATTGAAATGGACTCTGAAAAAACAAAGGATGATACTGATGTCAACGGAGAGACTGAGACGAGTGATAGTAGGGAACATGTAGATTTAGACAGCTTAAAGGATTTAGATGATGACGATGAAGAGGTTTACATTAAAAGTGTTATAGAGAACCCTGATTTGAGAAGGGAGAGTATAGCGGAAATTAAGAGACTAGCCGAAGGTATTGTACAAAAAGGTGAAGGAAGAGGTCTCCTGTGTAGTGTTGATAGCGGGAATGCTAATATGAATGGTAACGATGTTAAAAATGACGATGCTAATGAAAATCATGCGAATCATAATTCACACCAACAACATACAAGTGTGATTATAACGAACCCGTCAGTTGATTTAGTGCCGTCCGGATCTACTGCTTCAGGCGGCACTACTGGTGAGTAGTTTTTACGTATTTACCATTTTCGTAAATATTTTTTTTACTTTTACACTTATCTATTGACGTCAGGTATGCCAATTTGTTACTATTTCATTAAAGTACACTTAAGTTTCTTGTTTCCTACAATTACTCTTACTTGTATAAACAGAAATGAGTATCATACGTGTTGACAGGGACTACTATAAAACCTTTACAAATTATATTTATTATCGTAGTCAGGATATTACTTTTTATTACATTTTTAATCCGTCTTTTACCACCCAAGTACCCTAATTTAGTAAAGTTAAATAATATAATTGAAATCTACAGCAAACGTGAGCCCAGCTCGCAGTCCGCTGGGAGTGGTCCGCGAGGAGTCGCACTCTGCCGGCGCGTCATTCGACACTCTAGAGCCAAGCGATGCCCGTCCGGATACACGCTCCAACTGCGTCTCACCCGCGAGCTCCAACGGCGGAGTTTACTCTGTAAGTCAAACCGTCAAAATCGCACTACAGAGATTTTCAAATGAACGGTAAAATTTTCAGAACTTAGCACTGATATGATATCATATTATGTGTGATGAACTAACTCGTAACTGTATGGCAATTAAGGGTTTCGATCTATTTATTAATATCATTAAGAAGATTAAATGCTGTTTTTTTTTGTTAAGAACGAGCTGGTGGAGAGCTTCGCGCTTAATTTGCATCGCATTGAAAAAGACGTGCAAAGGTGTGACAGAAATTACCCTTTCTTCACTGACGAGAATTTGGATAAATTGAGAAATATTATGTGCACGTAAGTAACCACTAAGGTCGTGAAAACCTAGTCTAATAATACGGATTTGTAATAAAGAGTGAAATAATGGTTACAGATACGTATGGGAGCATTTGGAGACTGGCTACATGCAAGGCATGTGTGATCTGGTAGCACCTCTACTAGTGATGATGCGCGACGAAGCGGCTGCTCATGCGCTGTTCTCGAGGCTCATGTCACGAGCAAAGGACAATTTTCCATCGGGACAGGCTATGGACGCACACTTTGCAGATATGAGGCAAGTAATAAGAACAAAAATGTAATCTTTTTATAGTCGGATGAACGCCATTTTTAATTAACATTTTTTTCTCAGCCTCAGTTCCAATTAAATATTGGGCTGTCCGCAAAGTTCGTGCGCATATGACAATTAAAATGCAGCTCGATCAAATATTGACTAAATAAACGAATTCTAACCAAACTTTTTTCCAAATATGGCTGATCTCTTTTAAGATATGTATGTAATTGTATTAATATCATTTGTTTTCAATCATTATGATATATTCAGTCAGGTCTCATGCGTTACCTACCGAACTTTCCGGATTATTATACTAGAGTTATCATTGTTAATCTCAAGATGTCTATGCTGTGATCTATTCTAATTTATGAGTTAATATTGTTTTTCATTAGATCATTGATTCAAATTCTGGACTGCGAGCTGTACGAACTGATGCACGCGCATGGTGACTACACGCACTTCTACTTCTGCTATCGATGGTTCCTCCTCGACTTCAAGCGAGAGTTGCTCTATCAGGACGTAAGTGACTTGATTTATTTAAATTTGTACTCCTAAACATATCTTTCGGAATAATATCGATGAAACCAAATACATATTTTACTTTTAAATTAATTCGTAATATTATCTTCGCCTTGTTAGAATTAGATAGTATAGTGCGTTTTATTATCCAAGAAGATCAAGGATATATTTAGATTAAGTAAAACAATGCAGTATTTTTTTTTATTTTAGACTTGGTTAATTTTCAAAATAAATGGGGACAAGAAATGACATTCTCTAATATGTTTTCTTAATAATCTTTAAACTTTAAAATTAAACAAACAAATAATAATTCTCGTGTTTGTTGTACGTTTGATTGCTCTGTGTATGTAACAAAAAATGTCATAATAACCAGAGAGATTTTAAGAAGAGAGTCAGACAGAGAGCTTGTCATGTTATCTATCATAGGTTTGAACACCATTTACCATCAAGTGGGAGTTTTTTCAAAAAAGTTATTTTGATTCTCATGTCACACAGGTATTCGCGGCGTGGGAGCTGATTTGGGCAGCGAGATACGTGGCTTCCGAACACATGGTGCTGTTCATTGCGCTGGCGTTGCTGGAGACATATCGGGACGTCATCCTCGCGAACACGATGGACTTTACCGACATCATCAAGTTCTTCAATGGTGAGAAATTTTATTACAAACTAGCTGAACCCTGCGCGCGTTGCTACACCAATACGAGCTGCCACGAAAATACTTGAAATTAATTGGAATGACAGTGGCTCCACCCGTCGAAAATTGGTTGTACCAACTTACAAACCTTCGTGGGCTCATACACAACAACTGTGCTAAAGATCATCACATGATCAAATGTATCGTTTACAATTCTATAAAGGACATACAGACAAACATTCATTTTTATATATATATATATTACGATGGACTTAAAGATGAACGGATGTAGTTCCTTAAACACTAGAGTAAGAGGGATAGGTGCTAATCGAAGTTTATTGTCACATATTGTAATTCTTTTTCATTGATTTACGGGTCTGCACTGATGTACAGTCAAAAATTTTAGTTTTTGATTGAATATAAAACAGTCCAATGGACATAAAGTAATTATTGCCCGTGCTGTATGTAAGCCCAAAAAATAATAATTCTTTCTTTCTTCCTTTCTTCTACAAATAATATTTAATGTTAATTTTGACGCTACCTAGCTAGATCCCTCTCTTTTCAAGTTCAATACATTATTATTATTATTGTTGTTTTGCAGAGATGGCGGAACGCCACGACGCAGCCGCCGTGTTGTCTCTCGCTAGAGATTTAGTATTACAGGTTCAGACTCTAATAGAAAACAAGTAAACAAAATATATCATACAATTTACAACCCTTAAATCTCTTACATATTATTATCGACGTAAAAAATCTAATAGAGTCTTAGAATAAATAAAGAATCGGTGTATACAATAATATTACATAATATAATATTTGAAATTTTATGAAAGTAATTATTCGTGTGAAATGATATTTATTATACTGCGATTAAAATTATTTATTGTAAACTCTTACCTCAAGTATATCGAACAGTAGATCTATGAAATATGAAATTATTTATAGTCTATAGAAATGTTATTTAATACCAACACGTGTAGCAGAGAAAACTATTTATATTTGTGCTTGGAAAATATAAAATTGTCGTTGTTGTATTACATAAATGTTATAATTTGTGTTACTGTTCATAATTTTTATTGTAAATTATAAATATTTTTTTTTATAATAATCGCATTATGTCTATCGTGATTGAGTGGATAGAATTAAAAGTGGATATTTAACTATAATGGTCCTGCCACATCTGCATTAACATGTTAATGAACGTGTGCATGCAGATGTGGTAGGAATATAAACCAAAAATAAATTCGTTACGAACTACGTCAGCACAAAACACTAGTCAGTAATTTTATGTCTTTAGTTCATGATTTTCCCTTTGAAAAGAAAATATCTTTCGCTTATAAATCGTACCTTCTACTGCTAAGAAGGTGCAAAATGATGTAATTGCTGCTAAATCCAAATCGTTAGTTCAAATTTGATTCGTCAAATATTTTAAATATAAATATTTTATACAATATAAATGCGTATAATAAATCTTTCAAGAAAAATCAAACTGATTATAATTATTTTGTTGATAAACAGTTAGATATAAATAATGACATTGTTTTAGATTACAGATTATACAAAAACTGTTTTAATGCGATCAATTTAAGATCTTACTTACTTATCTACACTAATTTCATTAACGAGAAAAAAAATGTAGGTTTTATAAAGCCGCTTTCACAGTAAATAAGAGATATTTATTTAAATAATGTAATTTTTTATTTAACTGATGGATAGCTCAAAATATATATTTATGTAATAAAATTAAGCTGTCTTTCAGTATTTTTCACAAGCTTACCTCAATCAAGATATTTCTATGACGACCTTTCGATATTACGGTCGCTGCGTTTAATATTTTCTACAGCTTTGAATATTTAAAAGGATCGAATCCAAAAAATAATACCTCTGTATTTTCCGTTCAGTCACATTAGTAAAGCCTGACTTGTACGAACTTAACTATCAATTATTTACTATTTAAACTGTGTACTTATCAAAAAAGTATTTTAAATATTTTACTAGTAGTTTACAAGTTTTTAACTTTAAATATATCTTTATATACATAAATGTCATACATAACGTAGGATGTAGTTAGAAAGTTCTGTAAGTGTCATCCATTTGAGCATACATACATAATGTAGAGTACTTTAGTATCATGAATTATAAAGCTTAATTTATTTCGTGGAACAAGTGTTTGTAAAAAAATATAAATCAAACAGATCTTCCTTATGTTATTCATAAAAAACCATACAATATCACTAATGTCTTCGATATTCCTGTGCATAAATGAAATTCTGTATCTGTTGTAATCTACTACTGTCGAAATTGTTAATTGATTAGTTAAATTAATGAATTACTCTGTTTTGTATTTTGAAATTGGAAACAAAACTATTTATTTAAAGACTTTGCGGAAATAATTATCTATGATTTTGTTCACATCTGCGACAATGACCCGACTAATGACGCGTGTATGAAGTAAGCTATATAATTTCATACAAATTGACGCCCGTCACCGCCGTTGTAAGATAACTTGCCACGTCGATAAAAAATATATTCTGTGACTTTGTCGGTGAATTATAACATATGAAACAAAATCAATAAAAAAACAAAATTATTAAAACATGAACACAAAACTTATCTACATAAAGTCTACAAATTACTCGCCAGGGATTCCCACACCATGTAAATATTTAAATCTTAACACATAGACGCTAATTGTTACAAATAATGTCATATATTACTTGTAATAACAGAACGATTCAATGCTTTGTGATAACGATCTATCCTCCCACTGTTTGCTAAAGCACAATCATAAATTATCAGTTAAGTGAGTAAGTATCATTGTCCGTCAATATATACTACCTACATATTATTAGTCTATGGTATTCGTGAAAGTGTACTAAACGTAAAATATTAGTTTAATGTCAACTGTCAAATTTCAACCTAACGTCACTAACTCTTGCTGTCACGTGTGATTGATGTAATTGATTGTAATCGCAATCGGAAAACAATACAAAAATCTGATTACCCGTTATACTCGTGCCACATCTGCGTTAAGATTAATGTTAACGCCTGAATGTTAAAGTGAAGCTTGTTTTATAAAAATTCTTATTTCCCGTTAACTAAACTTTGTTTTTTATTCCCGCGGAGAAATATGACATTTTGTGCGCTGCAAAATTAATTTAATTAACCCATGATGATTAAGTGACATGATTTCACTTTTAACGCTTTAATTGACGCGTCGACACGGATGCGTATCAAGGGTATTACAGGCATCATTGTACCATGACTAGGATTATTCATTAAGATATAGAAGAGTCACGGTACTTTATATGTGGTACAGCATATCTAATCTTTACGTGAAATGAAAAGAGATAACTTTTCGTGATTTGTATTTATTTACTTAGTGACCCTGCAAGACGAGCGAATGAATAGAAAAATAATTTCTAACTTAATATGAATAAAAGTAGCTCGCGGTACATTTAGAAAATTAATAGGCCAATACGGCATCACGTAGACAAATATCGCAAACATGAACACGCAATTAGAAAACATGTAGTGGAGAATATTGTCATCCATAAAATGAGATATTTATTTACAATTTTGTTAAGTGGCTGCTGTATTCTTATATTATCTTTAATGTGCTATTATGTATAATTGCTGTGTTTTACTATAAGGATTCGATTTATGCTTTACCCGATTATTATGTGATGAATATTACGCTTATGATTCTTCATAACTGAGTGATTGTACAAGGCAGGCCTATGTTCACAATAAAGTTTATTGAAGCCAAGCTGCGTAGGACAGTGTTATAAACACATATTGTGTCAAAGTAGTCGAAATGAATACGTATTAGGCGTAGACTATAGAGAGTATATTGAATTTCGGAATTGATGTTTGTATGAACCTAATATAATGACCTAAGTAAATACCATTTTTATGAATTCGCTTTTATTGAAAAGATGTCATAGATTATATAAATTGAAGTTGTGTAGTCGTAGCGTAGACGACGATTTATTCGTTTTGAAAACTTCCTTTTTGTAATTAGTGTCGGCAGTCGATTGAAAGTATTTAAATATATATTTTAAAAGTATAATGATACCATAAAAACGTGCGATACTTGAATAAAAACAGAGTGAAAGGAATGTCAGTCTTTCAGTCGTCAAACGCGTATAGTTACAATTGAATGATAGTCTTTTAAACCAGGTTGAAAAATCGCGGGGATATACAACAATACAATACTAATACTCTTTATTGTTCACCAATTTTAAGAAAATAAAAATAAGAAAACAATAGATGGGGTTTTTGCTAAACTGCAATGTCTTCCGTACAACCTAAATGGTACAAAACAGAACAAAGGTTTTAAATTAATCAATGTTTATTTCACAAACGTTCCTTACTATTGTTGGATTCACTTATAATATTGGTTTATGTCCTATCTACTTGTATCAACGGTAAAGTCTTATAAAAATAGCATATATCACTATCATGAAAAGATTCTCTTTGTCGGATACAAAAAGGATACTTGTAATTATACCGTGTCGTCGTCTACTCCTTACATTTTAAGTCGTCAGTTGGTCAGTAAGTATATTGTACATCACTTATGTCTATATTATTTTGTTGCTTAATATTTTAACGTAACCTTGTAGCTAATCGTGAAATTAGCAATAGCTACGATGTTACAATTTGGAACAAAGATATATGAAATATATGTTTAATATTAAAGGCCTTTAAATATTGTAATAATTTTAATATGACGTCGTTTCGATCAACTAAATATATCTTTAAATACTGGAATATTTTATATTGTGCTTTTTTACTTTATTACATTTGTATTGTATGTTTAATACTTACGAGTAAAAATAAAATACACAATATATGCCATAATAATGGGTAGCTTTTTCATCTAGGTGTTGCACTTGAAACTTAAAAGATATGGATCTACTTTAAGTATCTTGATAATTATATTCGTTTATACGAATTCGAGATTCATTAAAGTAAATGCTCCCGGTTCGACATGGAAAACCAGTCTTACTAGCCACATTCGAAAAAAAAAAATATGGAATACTTTATACATATTTTTATTTTTTATTTGTGGACCGATTTAAATAAAATAAATACTAAATGTAATGTCAAATTTACCATAATTTATTAAAAAAAATCTCATCCGATTCGGTTTAGCCGTTTATGAGATCTACCGAAACAATTGCACTAGTAACGGTTCCCACAGAAATAATATTGCGATATTTTCTGATTATCGATTTGGGTTGTTGGTGAATACTATCTAAAAGCTTTTTCTTAAATATCTTCCATTAATTAAAGTTTTATTTTTATGTCACTAATGTACTATTTTACACGCAATACAAAATGTAATAATTCCCATTTGTGGTAAAGTATATTGATGGTAAATCATATATAATATTAATATAATAGTTAAAAATACTTCTTTGTGTTGTTATCAGTGTCTTGTAGTACGAATGTTATTATAAAACTATGATGTACCCTATTAGCTAGATACAGATTTATCAAGAAAAAAATATTTTTGTGAAATCGTCATGTCATTAAATATGTTTTCATTTACGTAGTTTTTATTTTATCGACTGACATATCGCGTCGTGCGACGATCAAGTGATAACCTAAAACTTGCTAGGAATGATAAATATTAAGTAGTTGTATTGGTAGCTTGTTATCGCAGTTACGAGAGTGATTCTTCATGTGACTACTACTGATTCATATATACGCGTCAATTATTGTTTTCACTCCTATTTTCAAAAGGTAGTATTGTATGTACTGTATGTAAAAAGTTTACAATAAAATAAATTGTATAAAATCGGCAATTAAACAAGATTGAGAATAGAAAAAAACTTTATGTAGGAGGAAGGTTCCATAAACAGTTAACCCAAAGTGGTACCAACTAACTAAGCAATTTCTACATATAATGATTGCCTTATAGCTATTGTATTCTGGTCTTAAAGGTGATCTTGGTTGCTTATTATACTTATAAAGAAGGCAATCACCTGTCCTCAGGGGTAGCAATACATCTATGATCAACCTCAAGTAAGACACAATAACGATTACGAATACGTAGTAACATAATTAACCTACACTACGAGTAGGACTGTCCACAGTCCTCTTACTAACGAATGATATCATACTAATAAGCTTGTTAACACCGAATAATGACAGGACTTAACTTACTCCAGTCCTAAAATTATCCATAGTATACATATATCCAAGTATCCATAGGTAGGGTATCATAGCACCGCTTGTTTGCTGCCTTTATCTCATAAAAAGCTGAAATCCTAAGTAAAATACACGCATAAGGTTTTAGTTAGGCCATATATCAGTAAATGTATGGCTTAATGAAATATACAAATATATTATACTCACGCGAAATTATGCCGCCAAGCCGCTTCGGTTGCCCCTTACCAAACCCTCGTCTTCTAGCATGGGATATAAACAAGCTAAGAGAACTAGATACATCCCTTTAAAAAATATTTTTTGTAACTTACAATGTTTGTTAGTTTGTTTGTGTCAAATCTTGCCTTGATGATGATTATAATAAAACTCCCTCGATCCTTTATAATC
>DWPA01006627.1:0-10868 GCA_018251375.1 Calpodes ethlius
TTTCACGCAAAATTACATCAGTACGCTAGTAAAGTAATAAAAATAATCATACGATTACGCCGTAACACCGCTTCATTGACAGACTTGCATGTTCATACTCTTATCGGTCTTGTTCACGTGCGTATTACGATACGCTTACGGTACGACGACGATATCGGAAGACCTTACTCATCTATCGCCAACAACTATGTTTTACCTCAATTAGAAGTCTGTACCTGAAAAGAGTTCCTGGAGATGACTGCTGATCGCAGCTGACTTTAGTGGACAGATAAATGTTTGTACCTTTATGTTGAAAATTGTGTAGTTGTGCTACTCGCGACAGAGAATTCTATGCTATCCGGAATAAGAATGGAAAGTTTAATCTGTTGTTGTCTTTTGAAATCTATATATATAAAAGAAAGTCGTGTTAGTTACACTATTTATAACTCACAAACGGCTAAACCGATTTAGCTGAAAGTTGGTGGGGAGGTAGCTTAGAACCAGGAGACATAGACATAGATATAGAATACATTTTGTTGTAAAAATAAAGGTTCATAAAAGTGAAATATGGTATGAATGTTGGTATGGAGAACGAGTTTTCTTCAGCAATTTACATATTTTTTTGTTTTGCACGTATTTTATTCACAATCAAAACAAAAACTTTTCTTGAATGACCTAAATGTCATTGACGTAAATTCATATCTGATAGCCTAGGATCAAGCGGGCGAAGCCACGGGCGGAAACTAGTAAGTTATATTGTTAGCAGTCTTCAGTGGTAATAGTAGGCGATGTGGGGGTAGGTTCTATATAAGTCTGATCGTGATGTCTAAGTGAGTCAGTTCTCTCATATCCTTGCGTGGGAAAGCTATGCTTGTCGCTACATTGGTGATTTGATTATAGTAAAATGCTTTAAAATGTTTTGATTGATGTGTTGTGGATTTTTTCTAAGATATTTTGAGTTTTGTGTAAATTGTAATTAAAATATCACTTCTGACCCAAAAATATCTTCAAATTTTAATCGAGGATAGAAATATCGAATATACGAAGCAAATTTTCGATCCTGATCTTGGGATGAAGTGATGTATTGTTATTCCAATACAATTGCCGATTGTTCCAAGGTTAAACAAAAAATAGGTTGCTGAATGCAATTTCAGGTTTTTCTTGGTGTTTATAATAATAAGGGTACTTTTTAACGCAAAAGAACATATATATTTGAAGAAAGGTCTATTACCACATATATTAAATTCTAATATTAAAGCTAAATTAAAGGAATTATTTAACAATAAAGCCTTGCCTGACTTGCCATTGATAGAAATATATTGACAACGATTTTATTCTTGTTCTTTTTACACACAGGGGCGGAGCCGCGTTCAATATCTTAAAAAAATATATTAAAAAAAAAATCCAAAATTATTTTTAATATAACAAGTATAAGTAAGCAAGAAATAAACACCTATTAAAGCTTTCCTAGTTGCTATTCGACAAGCAATATCCTCTTCATTGCATTCGCATTGTATCCAGCGAACTGTGAACAATGTTAGCTTTCTTGCAAGTCTTGCAACCCGTTTGATAGTGCGATGGGGTGTAACTAATGTTTAATTCTCTTGGTTGCATACAGTATTAACGAACTAGTGAATTAAGGACACTATATAACTACGTGACGTTAACCCGAGGATAAAATCATATGATGGCGGTAAACCCCTTTTTAAACATAATGCTCGGTCGTAGAGTCTGAGATTTGGTACTAGTAACAGTACTACTGGTGACAGTGTTAATATGAAATGACCTTTTGATGTAATAAAATACGGTCTAATTTCGATTACAGAACGTGTATATAGTAGCCTATTATTGTTGTAACTGATAAAATCATAGATATCATAGATTATTAAGGGCTCAATCTATCATTGTAGCTCTAAAAACCTTCACTGATATTACAGTACACGAAGTTAATAACCGACAAAGCCATTGTCTGTCTTACTAGAAGTGGTTGAGTTCAGTAAAGTACTGTAGGCACTATGATGCTCGTGGTCAGTCGTTTGTTTTTCAGCGTAAATAGTTACTATTCTTCTTCTAGAGCACCAAGGGTAGAACGTTTTATCACTCCTATCAGTTACGGACTGGAAATTTCTTTATTGGAGCGAAAAACCACCATTGAGCAGTTCCTCAATCTGAAGCCTATCTTGAGTATAGTATTAGATCATGCAACCATTGCCATTGGAAATAAATTAATATGTTTCAACTTCTCCAGATAAAAGGAATAATATTTAAAAACCGGTGCTGTCAATAAATTATAGCACTACAATATACAATTATAGCACACTATCTTAGATATATTTACCAGCCTTTGAAGGTCTACTCCTGAAAATAGGCCTGCTCTAATTTGATAATAATTAATAATATCATAATTTAATAACACTCAAGTTGGAACAATGCACCAATTTAAGGCAAGCAAGGCAGTTAGGAGCTGTTTATTCAATAAACCGCGGTGTAAAGTTAGCATAGTGAAGTAAAGTAAGCAGTGATAGCCTAGTGGTTCGAATGTAGGTTTCCCGAACGTGGGGGCGTGAGTTCCAATCCTGTACGCATTTCTAATTTTCAAATCACTTGCTTCGGTGAACGAAAACATGGTGAGGAAACCTGCACACCTGAGAGTTCACCATAATATTCTCTATATGGTGTGTGAAGTCCACCAATCCACACTTGGCCAGCGTGGTGGATTATGGCCTGTACCCCTCACGTTGTGTGAGGAGACCTGAGCCCAGCAGTGGGACTGATATGGATTGTGATTATTATTTAAAGTTAGCACATATAAAAAAGTCAATCAACCACTTATCTCTTTTCAAAAATGTCTTTGTTGTCCTTCCCTTAAGTTAACGGACGCTTTATCCCGGATAGCAGTAATAGAGAATAAACGAGATAATTAATTTCATAATCCTGTAAGGGAAGCGTGGATTTTAGCAGCGGTAAATGCGATAGAGAAAGCGGTAGTGAGCTTCTAGCGCAGGCATAAATGTACGCATTAGCGAAGGCGGAAGTGGTAATGGAGGCGTGCACGGATGCGATTATTAAACGTTATTATTAAGTTACAGTAAAAACCGCGCGTTTTACGAGCTAACAGTATTCACTGAACGTAATATCGTAATATATTTACTACTAGATGTTGCCCGCTGCGTCGCGTGTGAGGAAAGAACAGCAATAAAGAGCCTGAAGCCTAAAAGTGTAAAGCAAAATTATTATTCTCTTTTTTATCTTGTACATTCGAATACATAAAAAAATACATTTATTGTGAACTGTTCATAATTATGTTACTTGAACGATATGTATATAGTATGCAGTGTTTATCCGTAAGAAATTGCGCATTAAGCTTATAATATTATGTATGTTGTGCCGAACTTTGTACAAATATGACTATTGTTGGTAAAAGTTGGTAAAAAAGTTGTCAATTGCGTTCTATCGTTGTTGCCAGGTACCGCTTTGTTAAACACTTCCTTTAATTTGGTTGAAATATACATCTTACTGGATTTTCCTACAGAAATGAGATGCGGTGGAAAGTATCAACTATCTCCATACCAAAAATCATATTATAAAAATGCTCCGTTGTACCGTGAAAGAAACACAAACATACACACTTTCGCATTTATAATATTAGTATAGATAGATAGTTAACGAACATAAAGGTGTCACAGGATACTAGGATAGAACAAAGTTTCTTTATAAAAATATAGATAAAAACCCGTGTTAAAAAGGATGCATTTAGTAAATAATTCGGCCGTATAACAGCGAAGTGATGTAATTATTTAATAAAAAATACATAATAAAAGTTGAATGGACCTAAAACTAGAAATCAACTGTGTTATGATATCGATCTAATTGCTTATTTAGCGGTGTTGCTGGTATCGATATAAAAAATGTGATTTTAGCGCTCGATATTTTGGAAACGAAGAATTTTATCAAAAATTTGAAAAAAATCGCTTTTGACAATTTAGTTAGTTACAATTTGAGGCTAAAACAAAGAGAATCAGTTTAGTTGCTTGCTCTGTAACTTAACCTTTTTGAAAATATTTTATCGAATTCCATAGATTCATTTTCAGTGTGCTCGATAGTAGTGTGAGATACGAAATCTGTTGATTATTTCTTGTTTTTTTTTTTATTTATTTTTTGTGTAAATGTAATAGGTTGGTATGAACAAGTCCATAACACATAATTACACTTTGGAATAGTCAATTATCTATAGATTCTAGGATGCAGATACTTTATTACAACAAATAAATCAGTTAACCCTTTCAAAGTCAGGAATAATATCATACTAGGAGGTAAAAAAAAAAATATATGGACATACATACCTATAAAAGAGTTCCATTTTTAATCTACGAAGATATCCATCAGAACCTGGAATAAAGTCCTGATATAAAAAGTCCTTGAAAATATTCATTAAAATAACGAAATCCCCATTAAAATTAGATCGGTAGTTTTTAAAAAAACGCCGACATTCATTTGTAACCATGTACCCTTGTATCTATTTTTAGATTTTAGATAGTATTACTAAGGAATGCTTAGCAGAAATAGGTACATGTTGGAATTCTGGGAAGCGGAAATGAAACGTCTAAACCAGCGACGAATTCACAGCATGTACAGGCTCTATGAAAGCTGTTAAGATCTTTTGGCAGCTTAAGTCGCACCAATCCCATACTATGTTAGCAAGCAAGTAATTAAATAGGTTCGAATATCTGAATACATGCATCCGAACATCTGGAAGTGAAGTCGAAATTTTTGACTATCTATATATGCATTTGATCATGTGATGATCTTTAGCAAAGTTGTCGTGCATGAGCCTGTAAAGGTTTCTAAGTTGGTACGACCAATTATCGACAGATGGCGCTACTGTGATTACCTTATTTTAGTTTTTGGCGTAGCTACGCGCGCAGTTTTCAGCAAGTACATAATAAATAATCTTACAGGTAAAAACCTTAAGCTTAAGGGTGGCCTTAAATAAATAAAAACCAATATAATAAAACATTTTCATACTCACTTTGATTTTATTCTTCTTCATTTATCGCTGAAGATAAGAGAAGAGTGAGAAATGCTTGAATCTTATTTTGTGAGAGATTTTTATCTTTACATTTACGAAATTTAAATATTAACATTGAAAAATGTCTTAAAGTCTACAATATTCTTTCTTTTTACTCACATTTTTTTATATTTAACAACTATTTGCTTTTAAAACTTTAACCTTTATTTGTAATATATACCATTCAAAACTATTAAAATACTTTAAAATAGTGAACTCTTTCTGTGACATCATAAATTATTAAAGTCAACACCTACTCAAAACGATGAATGTCCTTCTACTTAAATAACTGTAAATAGTAGTAACAAGACTAAGGCAAGTGTTATCAGCAGTTACATTCGGAAATGACGCGCCTGTTTCCTTTTGCTTTGATTAAACGTTTCCTCCGCCCGCTTCACGGGTCGCGTGAACAGTTTCCATAAGAAATAACACTATTTCTTTAATTGTATAACAAGCAGCTGTTTAACAATGATTTATACTAACACCTTATTATAATTTATGTGATTTTTTGGAGTGATACAATCAAATTAAGATCCTGTAGTGATAATTTGATTTAACAAGCTGCATTGTTTATTTCCTTTCATATTTCGACTTCGCGTGTCAGAGTTTTACAACACGACTGTCAGATCATTTTTTTCATGGATACACAAACATAATATAGTATTACAGTAGCTAAAAAACTGTCGCCGTATAACTGCGTCCAGGTATTCACTATGGAATTGCTATACGACTGTATGACGACTGTCGCGATTTAGATGTCGCGATAAAGCCACGGCGTAGTGGCCTCTTCAATCTTTCACTTGATATCACGCAAAATAGTCAAGCGTTAAAAAATAGGGAAAATAAGGATGTTAACGCACGTGACGTATCGGTACTAAAAATAGTTGGTCGTGACCTTTTTAAAGTTCTCAACACGGGCACAAACATTAGCGATAATTGCTAGAGAGATTCTAAGAAACATGTTGTAGAAGATTATGATAGTATATTATGAAATTTATTTATTCTCATGCCCTAAGTTGTATGAGTTCTCTCTTGAGTCGTACTCAACTTTCCTACTCATAGTAGAAGCGGAAATGGTTTTTCTTAACGGTTCTTCTTAATATTTATAACGTTCTACCAATTGTTCACGTCTACGCGTGTGTGGATTTGGAATTTACTACAATTTCGTTACGGAAATAAGGAAATTTATAAGCGAAAATATATTATCCTTTATACTCCCTATCTTGTGGGAATTTTGAGAAAGCCGACCTTGCCTAATTGTCTATATTGTAAAAGAAATCTGTTAGGGAAATTTCGGATTTTAAAACCCAAAAGTGCTTAAGCTTAATATACAAAAGGATATCTTTTGCAGTTTGTAAGACCAGTTTCTTTTTAATGCACAAACCCTAACACACCCCCGCAGTAGGATTTCTTGTGTCGCGGGTGGCATGGACAATACAAATAACATGCCACTAACACCCATGACTCGAGAACAAATATTTATCTGTCACATAAATGTCTGCTCCGGCCGGAAATCGAACCCAGGATCGCTTCGCAGGCAGGGTCACTACCAACGAGGCTACGGCTTAAAACAAATCTGCTGTGTTTTTAGCCAATAACACGTCAGCGAAAATTCTGGTGAAATTGATGTTGACATGATAGTCATGGGCGTGATGACAGGATACGTAACTTCATAAATCATTACTGTTTAACTACTAGCGAGGGTCAAATCTTACAATGTGAGTATCTCTCACGACATTGCACGGCATTCAAGGCATTGTCTACCGCCAAGTGCAGATTGGCAGATTTCATTTACCTTTGAGAACTCTCATATGAGCAAATATCCTTAGCTTGTTTTCCCTCGCTAAATCATCCTAATTAGAATTAAATTAAACATCCGTGTCAAGTTTAAATTCACGTCCCGCGTTCAGTACACTATCAAACCTCTAAGCTATGATTGCATATATTAAGATATACTGGGTTTAGAAAAGGCGAACGCTATAAAATACGTTACAGGGTTTTCCATTGATACAACGCTTTCGTGTTGAAAATATTGTACTTGAACGGCTCTTTCAGAAATTAAGTTACCGGGGCTATGTAATTCAACCTATGAAAGGTCCATTATCGTATGAAGTAATGAACGCCCGGTTAAAATTGCGTTGCGTATTTCGTGATAAATTGAAGACTGCGCATAGTTTAAAAGACTAGTTAAATACTTTCTTGATACTTGATATCTTGTACAACGTTACATCCCTTTTATATCATTTATCTAGAAACAGACTAGTATTCTATTTGTCACTGCCAAGTCTGCGAGCTAACGCGTTAACTAACGCGCTAAAAATTACATCAGATATGGCATAATCAAAACTCAAATCAACGGTAAGTAAAATTTGTATGGAACTCAATAAATGTTGCCAAATATTTAAGGCGTTAATTAATACGAATTCGGGCAATACCTTCAACACTAACGCTAATGCAGCTGTGGTAATAACGGTAACCGACGCTTGTTAAAACAATTGCCGTAAAATATTTGAACAATGATTCTAGCTAAAAGATAGTACATAATAAATACCTACATTGGTGTGACAAAAACCCTTATCCGTTAAAGTACCCTCATAAGAAATAATATATCAGGGACCGGGCTTTCTGATACCTGATAGCTACTTATGTCGCAGATTGCATTACCCGGATTACTTTGACGACGTGTTAGAAGACTTACTTCTGAAACGTGTTTCATTTAGGTTCATCGAGATGGTTGACCTATTTCAAATGGTTTCTACAGTGTATGTCTTCACTGGAAAGCCAATGGTACTGAAGCGCCATTTTGGCCAAAATTAGTTATATATAAATATCTTTGTATTGTATTTTCTTCTGCGTGGAGTGGTCTTGGTTTTCTAACGATCTGAGCAATATTTTGGTAATGTAGCACTGTAAAAGACACCAGAGAATACTAACGTAATGCAAGTTATAATCAAATTTCAAAACAAATATATAGAGGATATCGATTTCAGTATGTAGGTAACATTTTCTTTGTTTTAGACAAGACAAAGGGAAAATGTTGTGTTCAATTTAGGCTTAAAAATTAAATCGCTCTTCTTTCGGCCTTTTGGCGCATTAGTAATTTTGGTTTTCCAGTGACGTTATGACATGTTGGGGAAACAGTTCATTTCGGCTATTTTCTCTTCTCCAGCGCTTTTTGAGGTATAACATTGGGGCAGAATATTGCGATACAATATAAATATTAATCATGTATAGTATTATTAGTCATGATATCTTAATAATACGAATCCTAAAGTAAAGTTTATCCATATTGGCGAGGCGTAGAATGCTAAACTTATTCATTTTTTTAAATTCAAGTTCAAAATCATGAACGTATTTTTAAGGACTCTAATCAACGTAATTATTTTTACTCACTTATGTACCGCCTTTTCGGAGAGATGCTTTGTTATCGAGGTGAAGTAATACATGTTTTAAACATAATTTATAATTTCAGTACATTTAAATAGCGATAGTGGAGACCTACCAAACTCATGTGCTCTGAGATCAACACTCTACCAAAACTCTAACTGGGACTAAAAACCTAATTCTAATACGGGAAAATTACGTAATTTATGGAGCAGCAAATTTCTAATTTTTACTACACTTTAGCCTATGCTTTGTTAAATGAATGAAGTAAAGATATACCTAATCAGTAATAGAATTGCAAACAAGTACCGCAGTCTATGAAAATTTGAACAGCCGCCAAAACAGTGCAAATTGTATTCGAATCCTCAGTCTAACAGAGACAATGCACCTGTGAGATTTTTACATCATCTTAAGTGTATTGCGCTTAAGTTCTCAGTAGTTATATAAAATAAATGAGATACGAGTAATACAATTTTAATACTGAAGGGCGATAAGGACCTTAATACCATGTACGAATACCACGATTAAAATGGATGGAAGGAATACAGTCTAGTAACTTCCCAGAAGAGGTAACGCTAATACGTCCTTTATTGTTCAGAATATTATACATCCAATGAACTGAAGAGGCTCGCTTGGATTTAAGCATGTAAAGGGCTTTTACATCGTAATGTAAAAATCGATTTGAATCTAATCGCATAACATACGCTTGTTACTCAAGAATAACAAAGTTAGAAATATATTATACAATAAAATTAAAGACTGCGTAAGGAACTTTGCTACAAAAAAAGGTAAATGTAACGTATAATATATATTAAGGAGGTCGTTATATTAATTTATAATCCAATTTTAAATCGTAAAACTATCCAAAGTGTTAAGCTCCAATAAATAACCAGTATTTTGCCATAATCGAAAAATTCCGAACGCGCCCCTTACTAATTTATCATTGCGCGCTTTGTCAAGTTGAGGCTAGGTGTAAAAAATCCAGGAAAATTTTGCCAGTCACCTCGTTCTCGTTTGTCAAACAGGGTTTCACAATTCACAATTTTCAACTGTTACAACTTTAACTCGAAGCGTTAAGGTTGGATTTTGAAACGTTGTAAGTTATCTAAAGTTGTATAATGTGGTAGCTGTGTCACTGAGGCTGGAAATACGACGTATAGTCGTGCACGAAAATGTAGTCCTCGGAATAATGTATGGGTTTGGCGATTTTTTATCCGAACAATACCATTGTATGCTCTATTAATTCATAATAATTAACGCCTGTGTTGAAGACGTTATTTGGGTCGACGAGGAAGATATTGTGAAGAATTTTTTACCGTATTGCAGTGGCATAGATTACTAACTCCAATTATATGCTGGCATACTGAAATGTTGGTAAGACATGGTAAGACAATGTGGTATAATTACCTTTCCAATAGCATCCAAGCCATTCATCATGTAAGAGCATAAAAACCCAATATTTCTTTTTCTTTCCGTTTTTCTCTGCCGGCAACTCATTGGGGATTATTTTGTGTAACTGATCATATTTCGACTGTAGCCATTTACAATCAAGTGGACCATCAGCTCGTTTATCGGCTATTTAGACAAAAAAAAACGGTTATTCAGTCTCTTTAAATTCAAATTTCGAACAATCATTTGAATCCCTTAATAAACCGCTCGTATTAGTCGAAGTTTCCTCAAGGACAATCTGTTTAACTAAACAGTAATTAAAATGCAGACAATTTTCTCAGGAATTCGCTATCTTTCATTCCCAGGAATCGAAATAAAGGCTGGGAGGTTAGGGCGGTATAATTAGTTAGCGGGTTTTAATTTAAATTGAAATAAAAAGATACCTATTGGATCTTTGTGTTGGTTCGTGTAGTCGGGTTTAATAAATCTATAATTAATTAATAAAACTAATTGTTCCATGCCTGTACATAAAATATATTTGAGAAAAAATATTATCGGAAGTAAACGACATGGTAAGGTCGAATATCGAACACTGACAACAGGATCTCGACATGAAAAGTATATATAGGATATCCCGTACTGTTATTGGAAATTCGATCTTATGCTTTTTATATTGCGATTTATTGACACAATAGAGCCCTTTATCGTATCGTAATCGTTGTGCATTTATTTATCTGTGAGTATATTTCCTTTGATCACAGAAACAGCATAACCGGTTTTGTAGTGGTTTTCATTAACGTATTGAAATAAGGTTGAGCTTATATTTAATGTTCACAAATTAAAAATAAAATGTCAGAATAAAAAAAATTGATATAAAAACGAGAAACGGCCCCGTAGCCTAGTTGGTAGTGACCCAGTCTGCTAAGCGAGGGGTCCTGGGTTCGATAAATATTTGTTCTCGGGCCATGGGTGTTAGTGACGTATTATTTGTGTAGTCCATGCCGCCCACTACTCAGGGAATCCTACTGCGGGGATATGAGTGGGTTAG
>DWPA01006628.1:0-10867 GCA_018251375.1 Calpodes ethlius
GCGTGGTGGACTATGGCCTATACCCCTCATCTCATGAGAGGAGACTCGAGCCCAGCAGTGGGACAATTATGGGTTGTCATTATGATGATGATGATTGCAATTGATTGCTTGCTACATGTTCAAAATTCTAAATAAATCAAATGTCTCGAGGTGGATGCAAATTTTATTAAAGGACTGAACACTTACCCCAATCTCATGCTAGTAGAACAGGGTGTCCTAAAAGTCAATAAAAGTCGACCCTCTTGATTGATGGTAGGAATTCACGTAAGGTTTCCATTATCATAAATTTCTTTATTACTGGTATTATTTCCTTTCTATAACCTTGTCCGGCTAGATACCGCCCTATCGCTTGACGCAACTTATCATATTCTAGCCGGGGACTTGAAAGCCAGTACTCTCCTATTTCTTCTTTGACTGGCATCGCAACAGTACCTTCAATACCTTCGGTGTCACTTACGTTTAAAAATATTTCACGTAATAAATTATCACGTTCGATGTTATGATCAAACGTAGAGATAAAATCGTTACACGTTAGTCATTATTCATCAATATTGTTAAAAAACAACATTAATTTTAAATTGGAAAATAAGAACTTGGTACTGACATAACAGTGTAATTATTTCGTTACAACTTGTAAATAAATACATACGTATGTACTATGTATTGTATACAATCGTATAAAAAAATAATCTGATCATCTTTACTTTAATCTTAAAAATAGCTCCTTAATAACGGTTCAGTGCTTCGTTGTTAAGGAACAACAAGCATTTGCGAAAGGCTATTGACGTGGGTTGTTTACAAAAATATGTTTATTCAGTAGGCATAATTCCCGTAATCTTGGGATCCCCTTAATAAAATAACACGTATTTTTCTGTTAAAGATTCCCCTAGATGAGTAAACATTAAAGAACCGAGTTGTGGTAAAATTAACTTAAGGAAAAATTGTTTAAACAAGATATTTTGTCAAGTTTGACAAAACGAAGTATTGAAGTCAGTTATTCGCGTTTGACACAGGTTGGGTTTTTAAGATGATGCAACTTTTCCGGATAATGCAGTCCTTGCGATGCAACCCCTTCTAAGCTTGAACAGTACTCACACCCACCCTTTAAAGGAAGGACGCATAAAAATATTTCCCAGTAGTATATAAGAAAAATAACATCTTCATCGTTACGAGAAAATAGGAATACGTAGCCTTCACCAGTGTGGCCCAAAACATTAGTGATCGACTATGTGACCTTTTGCTTACAGGAAATATATCAGGATTTTTACTTCCACAGTGGACGATAATCTCGATTTACCCAAACGCTGACCAAGTGTCAGGTAAATCAACGTTGAAGGCAAAGCTTCATATCAGAGAGATGGTTCTTCATTAATGATAAACCTTTTTTGTTTCATAAAATTCAGACTATTCTAGAAAGATACTGAAGAAATTATTATGGGCAAAAATTACCAAGGAATCAAACTACACTACTAAAGAATATAGACCATCTAATGACATAATCGCCTTGCCATTTCAACTACGCAGCGGAATCTGTGCTAAGCTGCGCTGTGCTGTCTGCATTTCAGCATACGTTTAACCTTAGGGTTTTGTATTTTTTCGATGTATTTCCGAAAACTAATAATGCATAGCTAAGTATTACATTAGAGCAATTAATAAAAGCGTCAAGTTGATCTCACTAAAGTCCAGTACTTTGTACTGATTAGTTGGCTGGTAATGTTAAAACCGAGTTCAACGTAAATGTAGTGTGGTACGCTATAAACCTCCGTTTAGACTAACCACAGGTAAACTGCCGCCCCTTCTCTGAAACTTTAGTAGTGCTACGCCGCGAATCGATCAAGTTTAAGCTTCCCAGAATCAGTATAAATGATTGAACATTTACGTCATGGCTGATAGGTATTTCCTTTGCGAGAGCTGAGGTCAAGAAATGCTATACGAAGTCGTAGATTGATAGATTTTTACACGATTTATTGGTGCTTTCACAAGTGCGTTTGGAAATACGGTATTTTTGCTTCATTTTGAAGATTTCAATAAATGTGAAGTTATGAGCTACACTCTAAATAAATTTCAAATTTGAAGTTTGTTAGAAGTATCTTAGAAATTTAGTCATCATTGAGTATATTCGATAATAATAGATATATATTTGATAATTTGAGAATATTTCTTGCTGTAATATGTTCTGTTATGCTCTACAAAATTGGGGTTCTAACTTTATATACAGTTACATTACAAAGGGTCGAAACTGAGTTCTAAAAAAGGATGCTAACCTTGTGCTCGACTTGCACCAGATTAATATTAACTTAGTATCAATGGATTTTCACACAATTAACTAACCTAAAATAGCAAGAAAAAACTGGCGCTTTTGATATAACTCTCTTGTTCCATGCAGTCATCCGAGTTGGAACGTGGTCGGACATTGTAGCAGTGGAATAAATCTCCTTTTGTCCAAGTGCATTATGTATGCAAACTCCCGTTATGGCTTTTCCTGTTAGGTTGTTACGATGCCGTAGTATTATTGTCTTTGTACGGGGCTTACGACACCTCATTACTCATGTGACCGATACCACTGAATGAGATGAACACGAGTAGATATTATTCCGTTTATTTTTATTGGATCTTCAATTACGTGGCTCTTGTATGTAAAAGTTATTACATAAAAATAGAAGTTATCTTCATCGTTGTCATCACAACTAAACACACAGTTCTATTGCTTAGTTTGTATAATGACAGGATATTGCCAGGCGAGTAAGGACAGTAAACAAAACTATTAGTTTATGTTAGGTACATCCTTTTTAAATAGTTATTTACATATAAAAATGTCAGTTTTCTACGATGACTTCGATCACCGGAGCTTGTGACAATAAGGTTTTAATTAATGAAAAAAAAACTGAATACATATTCCTAACAAGTTACTTGTTCAAGAATTCGACATTTGAAACTTAAACATAAAAAAATGTAGTTCGTTAAATAAATATTAATTTAAATTTTAATGACAAACTGGAGTACACAAAATGTTTTTGACGTAGTGTCGTGGATCGAGTAGAAACTTTCCTAATTTTACTGCAGTTATTAACTTCCCTGAAGGGAGGTCAAAACGAGTTGCTTTTAAATACACTCTCAGATATGACAATCAAATCACTGCATATTTTTAAAACTGACATAGAAAATTTGAACTGAATTTTAAAGTTTCAAAATTTTATTTCAGTATGAACTTGCTCAGGAAATAGGTAATGAAATATGCTAGTCAAATGACCGCATGCAAACTGTCATCGCTTTGTATTTGTTAGGTGTTTAAATGGAATCTGATTAAACAAGAATATAATAAATTAGTGGCCCGCCCCTGTTTTAAAAGAAAACAATCAGCTTTTAAAATTATATAAACTTTGTCACTTTCCGTGCATCTTCACTATCTCTATACAAGGAAACGGACCATAATGACAATCTGTTGCGTTGTGAAACATAGACAAATAAAAACACTTTTCCATTTATAATGTTAGTAATAGTCCAATTAGTAATCGTTTGTAATATGTCTTATTCGAAATTGGTCACAGTTGTGTTGCTCCTAGTGGTTCGAACGTTGTTTTCCCGAACGTGGGGGCGTGAGTGTGAATGCTATTTGCGTATCGCAAGTAGATTATCTCTTGCTTCGGTGAAGGAAAACATCGTGAGGAAACCTGAGAGTTTTCCACAATGTTCTCGATAGTGTGTTAAGTCTACCAATCCGCACTTGTTCAGCGTGGTGGACCATCGCCTGTGCCCCTCACATGGTGTGAGGAGATCCGAGACCAGCAGTGCACCTCCTCCTCCATCCTACAGTTATGAATTGTGATGATGATGAATTACTATCCATGAGGACAGATGACCGCTCCTTCTTTAAGTATAACAAACCTCGAGCGCCCTTCAGAACAAAACAAATTGCTATAAGGCGGGAATATACGGAAGAAGTAGTTCAGGCGGTAGTATCTCATCGGGTGAACCCGACATGCGTCCTAAACGTGAAGGGAAAATCTTTGTACCCCTTTTTAAGAACAATACAGACACGCACGAATATCACATTTGGTATAGTTAAAGTTTACACAGACAATAAATGCAGAAGGTTTAATTTTATATACAAATGTATTACGAACATAAATAATAAATGTATACATATTAAATACTGGCAATGTTGAGGAAAAACAACCCTTTGTTAATACAAATTACGGTCCAATTTCGAACGCCGGCCGAATCTGTACCACTAAATAATTACTGTATACAAATAAGTAATTGTCAGTGTATTAATTAACAGTAGTAAAATTGATGCTCAGTTGTTATTGTGCTAGAAAATAAATTAAGTTACAAAAAAAATTGTGTTCGTGCAAATACAAATTACAGCGTTTTACATTTTAAATGGCACTGTAGATTTTCACGCTCCAACGTCCCGGCTCGACTGTGTGTCAAGGGTCACTCCGAATTCCACCTTACTCTTCGGGAATTACGGTTGTAGACGAATAGACTTTTGCCGTGAAAAAGAAAGAAAACAAACTTTAAATTACCTTACTGAAATTGCCTTCATAGATAACCTTGTACGTTTATAAATTTTAGTTTGTAAAGAGATCATTATTTGTATTATTTTGTATAATATATTTTAATATTTATATATAACTAAGAAATAATTCTCTGTACTAAAATTCCTCGTATCACCCTTTGCATGGACAAACCAAACAAGATATCACTAACATTTGCGACACAAACACAAACATTTATATGTCATTTAATAAACTGCTCTGGCCGAGAATCGAACCCGAGATCCCTAGCTTTGCAAGCAGGCGCAGCAAACTAGTTTACGGGCTCGTGACCTTTCCAAAGACCTACAACACAGAAAATTTAATAAGATTAATATTTAATGTTCGGGAATATTTCTGTCAACGGTTTATAATTTTATCGGGAATTAGTGGCGTGCTCCCGCAATGCCGATGCAATGGTTCTAATCGTAGTACCACCAATAATGCGTCACCGCACCACATCTCTGACTGCTGCCATTTGTCGCGCGTAAGCTTTTATTGTCTGATAATTTCTATAATATTTATCAATACTAGTAGGTAAACTGATCTCTCGAACCATACGTATACATTTTAGATAATATAAAGTCGAGTTTATACGTTGTAAACTTACCTGAAATTTGTAAAATAATGATATCAGTAAATAAAGGTTCTGTTAATTTCGTCCTTAATTATAATATATGCCTGTGATTTTAATCCTTCAACCATTTATAAGTATAACCCCGTATAAACTCTGAGTTTATCACCGTAAGGAGCATGCATTAGGTAGATAATAGTGCCTTCATGCGGCGAAAAGGTCGAATCCTATTTTAATTGTCTATCCACAGTCGTAAATTTATATCTCGAGCTCTCTCAAGAGAATGAGTTTCACGGAGACCTTTTAGGATTACCGTTTTGGTCTGCTTGCGGTTAGCCTTATCTGAATATAGAACAAAGGGAACTTATATGAGCAAATCATTTAAACGCTCTAAACCCTAATTTTTAGATTAATTTTCGTAGATTTTAAAATGCCACCTGTAACTAAATTAATATTTTTGTAATACCTTGTATTAAATTCGACACAGTTCTTCCTGAGAGTAAATTTGTTCAAGAACATTCATCCAGACTCAACTTTTGCTGTATCCTATATGTGTTGTTAATAAAGAGTCAATAACAGGTTTTGGAAAGCACAATTTAATCAATAAAGATGTCTATTTCGCCATAGTTATTATGAAATATAACACTTAGTTATGCTTTCTAGGTGGATTTCACTTCACTACGGAATCATTTCATACAAGGAGGTATGTAAATTAATGGAAGTGGGAAAAAGAGACATTATAGCGCGTGGCTAAGGAAAAAACAACATAATCGCAGGCCATGAATTATGGATGACAGAATTGGCTTCCTGTTTTCTCCGCGACTACGACATCGTAGACTAATACCGTAGCAGTTCGTAGCACTTATGCGGTGACATGGCACGACGATAAATAACGTCGAAGTTAAAATGCAGAAGAAACAACTGAGCGTTATTAAGTCGGGATGGTTAATACGGTGGCGGGATGTTGGAGTCGGATGCGACGTTATTGGTTGCGACAGGGACGTAGACGTGACATTGACGGACGGGACCATAGCGTGGAATGCGAAACGAGACTTATTGGAGACGATGCTTCAACGTCACGAGGTGCAAGCGTTATATAACGTCGTTCTTACAAAATCCACTATTGCTACACGACTTCCAAGTTTACACGGCGTGAAGCTCGTCCCTAGTTTATTTTCACAGTCTGAAGTAAAACACAGAGATGCGGCTACTGCTATAAAAATGTCTAGACCGAACAGGTCTGGGAAATAGAATGTGAACAGTGAACAATCCTAGATTTTACGGCGTTTTTATTCGATTTAAACAATATTTCTCTATGTGAACGTGGACCGCACTTCCTCATGTTTTCTTACATTAATAATCTTATGTTTTATATAGGCGAATATAACGAGGAATATACTAATAACGCCTTGACCGTTGGTCTAAAGAGAAGTAATATTGTGTACTTACGAAACACGCACGCAAGTGTAGGAATGTGATTTTTACTATGAACAAAGGAAACAATATTTTTTCACGTATATGAAAACATTTTCAACATACCAAGGTAGCCTTTGAAGGCTACGTTGAAATGTTTACACATTACTGACGATCTGAGATTCAGTCGTGCATCTGTTTTATGTACCGCCGTATTATAACATACGCATTCAATTATCTGCATAAGTACTAGTCAGAAAACATATTCAAAATTAGAACAAAATATGTTAATAAAAGCAACAATTTTGAATGTAGAATAGATGATGATAATAATAATTTACCTATAAAAATATTAGTCTATAATGGTCTCATTAGAGAATATACAAAGGTCAATGAAACGGATTGTCGGAAATTTAACTAAACTACGATGGTTCCCTGATGTTTGCTTTGAACAAATAATAGATTCTATTACACATCGGTCTCTGACTTGTGATTAAGTTAACATTGGGGCTCAGAATATAATCCCTCACTAGTCTTGTAGAATACTAATCTGTACTCAGTGAGAGAGCTTGTCCCCAATTTTAAAGATAAATATGACTATTTCTAATTTCCAGCAATGCAATATAACGAATTTCACGGGAATGTTTCATAAATTCACGTAAATTAAAGTAGCATATGTAAAAAGTTGAGCGAACGAGTCTCGGCAAATGATATATTTTAATTAACTCTGTAAAGGGTAGCGTACATCTGTAATATAGATTATTAAGTTATGTAATTATCGTAATTAATAAATACTATATATTGCAATACAATCAGACGGGAGTGTCAAATACCAATGAGATTATAATAATATGCAGTAAGTTTATAACCAGTGATAGCATAGTGGTCCGAACGTGGGGGCGTGAGTTCCAACCCTGCACGCACCTCTAATTTTCAAAAAAAAGTAATGTGCGTATTACAAGTTAATTATCACTTGCTTCGGTGAAGGAATACATCGTGAGGAAACCTGCACACATGAGAGTTCACCATAATGTTCTCGTAGCTACACTACCAATCCGCACTTGGCCAGCGTGGTGGACCCCTTGCATTGTGTGAACAGACTCGTGCCCAGCAGTGGGACTGTTATAGGTGGTGATGAATGAATTATGAAAAATGTAATAAGGGTTACTCAAGTACATAAAATATTGTAGAGTAATGTCTAATGGAATAAAAGCTGTGAAATATAGGTAAAATATTCACGAAGAACTGCATTTTTATTATTAATATGCATTTAAAATTATTTTAATGAATCAATCCCTCGATGACCCGTAAAAGTAGAACTCTTTAATTGACGACACAAATCCGCCCATCGTTGGGTTTTTAATCTTTCCGCGTATATTTCAACATTTTTAGTAGTTTATGGTTGCATTCGGTGCGATCCAAATATAGAAACGTACTAATTTCATAAGGTTTGCAGTTTGCGACTTTGCTGTGATTTATTAAATATTAATAATTTCTTTATTATTAATAATTTGTATTTGTTAATCTTAATATAGGAGAGTGAATATATCGACTTTAGAAAGTAGATGAAAATTTAAATACGTCATGGCGTTTCCATTTTGGATAATGATTCTAAAAAAGTGGAGTATATAAATATGAAAAAGACACAAAGAAAACGCCGAAGACGAATGTACCTAGGCCTGCTCAAATTTCTAAAAAACCGGTATAATTTTTTGATCACAAAATCATGCTCTTAAGATGGCAAATTCGAAAATGAATAAAGTCCTCTTCAATTCGACTAGCAATCGAAATAAAGATATCGTAGTTCGACGGATTACGTCAATTTACGAGATCAGCCGAGTTAAGCTACTTCCAGTGCGGTCTGAAGTTAGTTGATATTGTTAAAGCTAAAATTTTAGGATCACTTCTATGCTTCGTAGGGCACGTCAAGCTTTGGTACGCTTTTTCATTATTATACATAACAGTTGTTGGATCACGTCTCTTGTAGTATATGTCCTTGTGATGCTTGTTTCATATGAATTTGTATTCAATCAGTGTGATGAAGTACGTTTCAAGGAAGTCGATAATAATAGATTCATGCGTTACTTAAGGCGATTTTTCAAGTAATGGATATAAAGTGAAAAATACTCTGGGTTGTTTAAGCTCTGCCAGATTGAGAATATTATTAAAAATAATATCTTCGCAACTGTCGCATAAATTCGGTACAGAGCTGAACCCCGAACCCGACCCACAGAAAGGCAGTAATTAAACTGTAAATTACCGCTAAGTGCAGACCGACCCGAAGGTCGTATCGGTAGCCCCTCGAAGAATACCAATGAACCTGAGAACGTAATCAAAAATTTATCTTGCTAGCCTTATAGGGGTCAAGCTGTACCTCCTGTATATTGGGACGTCGAATGATAAGCATTAGGTATAATTTGAGTAAGGTTTCCTTATCAACTGGACATATATAAATTAGTGTATCAGGATTATTCATTTTATTTATTTGGTATTATTGTTAATAAATAGGTTTTAATGATGTAATACTATTTTGTTTTAATCGGACGGTAAAATCTGGAGAGGTTCTAGGTTTGAGTTATTGAGAATTGATATACGTGTAAACCATACGTAGGTAGTGTATTGTGACTGAGTACAAGATAATCTACACAAATAAACAATATTAATTATGTCATATGTTCCTTTAGACCCGAAAATATTTTTTTCTTCTGAAAATGATTTTTTATTCATAGAAAATATTTTATTATTATGTGTGTTCGTGTAAAGATCATGTAAATATAAACTGGTGATGCGATTAAATATCTAATTCACCAATAAGAGATAGGCATAGAGCTGAAATTATAAAATAAAATTTTGACTACTTCACAGAAAAAGAAAAATCGATCCCTAACTATAAAGTGAGGTAAAAAATAGAATTGCAACTGTTAATACTAATCTCAAAAGAAAGTAATAAAAGGTATGTAAGAGCTCCTTAGAATGTCTTACATAACAATTTAAATATGTGATCTTAAATTAATATATCTAAGTTGATATCTATTAATTTCCGTTACTACTATTTATACTCGATTAGTAAACTACGCTGACAGTTAGTTGCATGAAGCTGTTCATTTGAAGCATCATTATATAACGGAGACCATAGCGTTACTGAATCTTCAATTTATTGAAATTGAATAAAGTAATTTTATGCGATGTAAGTGCAACCAAAAACGAGACTTAAAGGCCACGTCGTTATGTCATGTTTAAAGGTTCATTAAATGTCTTGTATATTGAAGCATTACGATTAAAATAGTGTTAATAAATAATATTTAATGTTCGTTGCTGCAACTGGCTGCGAGTTAGAATTTATAAAGTAATACAGTAATATAGTCACGTAAAATATCTAACCAATTTGATGCTAAAGCCCGATGTTTTGCCTTGGCCAGTTTTATGAATGTAAGCCATTAATATTTGAGCGCGCAAGCTCAAATATGGAGCAGGCGGCCGCAAATCCGTGTACCTATCGTAATTAAAACCTGGCTGAAATATTTCAGGACAATTTCATGTCATGCTGGGTATGTGTTAAATTCCGTACTCAATTTTGAGTGAAATTTATGAGAAACGAATTAACTTTATGCGTAAATCCTGCTTGCGTTTTGTAGTATATTCTGACAATGACGAATGAGGGACACCCGACAAGCACCGAAATTCATACCGCGATTTGTCATCTATAACATTGATGTGAGGTTGGTATTCTTGAATTGAATATATTTAGAAATAAAAGAAATACGTGTAGAGCTATTTATTACGGGAAATTCAAAAGGTTTGTTATATTTTTTGTATTACGTCGTCTAAAATGCTGAGGGATTGTAGAGAATTTCGAAAGCAATGGCGATATTCGAAAATTCTAACCTCTAGGGTGTCACGAGTCATCGATTCTTCATTTATGACGACACCATTTTAAACTTTTTGAATTGTGACATCGCTGTCGACAGGAGAGGCGGATCGATGAGTTATTCTGACGGAATACTGATGCTTGTACATAGATACAGAGCCCAACCTACATAGAAACGATATATTTTCATGTTTTCACAAAATATTCAAGCGTGAAATGTCTCGGCAGGCTGTAAAACAGTGTAGGTTAGAATAATAAGGGCTGAAGATCTGAAAATATGTAGGTAAATAATACAGTAATATATATTACAATGTTATATTGTATTAAAACAGAATTTCTTAATTTAGAACGTAGATCACACCTTGAAATACTATGTTCGAATATTGAGTTTGGAAGTTAGTGTCATAGCGACCAGCATTTTTCAGTCATATTCATAAAGTGAACCGGGCGACGTCAATTTCAAAATAGAAAAGT
>DWPA01006629.1:0-10866 GCA_018251375.1 Calpodes ethlius
ATGTAGTCGGTTTAAATATATGTGCACAAAAAAAATAATAAGCTAATCTCTTGATAATATTCATTGTACTTATTTGTACGATATCAGTACGACTTTAACTCACAGCATATTCCAATATAAAAATATTTAAATATAATATATTGATGTTAATGAAAACAAATATATTAGTAAAATTAATAAATAACCATAATACCTACTCATAGTTATAAATGTATGCCATAATAATTATTAAATTTTCATTCAAAATTTCGACTTACGTATAGAATGCATCAGAAAATAAATTTGAAAAGTACGAATGTTTTAAAGTTTTATTAATAATTATTATAATTATGTCTAAACAGCTGGTCGGTGCGGAAAATTTTACATATATCAATATACGAGTACATTACCACGCCACTAAATATTTTTAAATGAGCAAAAAGTATGCAAAATAAACATTACTTTCATAACCTATTCACATCGTAATATTTATTATTCAATATTATACCATTTTAAATTAAATATCTTTTGTTATAGAATATTTCTTGGAATAGATTTCTTAATTCTTTTCAAGATTTTATCGATGATTATCATGAACCTCCTATTCATGCACTTCTAATGTAATTTAATTACACGAACGTAACTAATTATATAAAACTGTATTGTATTAATTCATTAGTCGATTTTTAAAGTCAATTTAGTTAATAGATGTCTAATAGTTTTATAAACGCACATAAGACATTCCGCCATTCCTATTTCCGAGTTTTTAGTTCATTATCACTCCGCTAATATATGACAATTGGCCTGTATCAGTACCGTGCGGTATTGACAGCTTACATGTCAAAGTCACTTGGTGACTTTCACTGGCATTTAAGCGGCTACGTTTCGCCATCAAATGGAGCTATTGACGCTATTGTGCAACAGTTATCACTTTTTTTACATAAGCGAGAGGGACGACGGCGCTACGGCGACGGGACGGATGCGTGACGACATTCGGATGCTAAAATTTAGATTTTTATAAATGAATAAACCGTATAAAAGAAATGTGTCGTACGACACACTTCATCTTTAATGTTTTTTTTTATCCAATACATTTTACAAAACAAGGATTTTAAACAAACCATATGTATGACAAAAGCCTATACTTTAAAAGCGTGAGAGCAAGGAAGAAAGAAGCAACAAGAATATCAGAAAGACTATTCTTAAAACGCCAATGGTTAAAGCACTCCACTTTTCCAAATAATCTAGTTCGTAATGAATAATCGTTTAAAAAATATTTTGAAGTGTACTTATACCGTATGACCCGTCAAATCAATGGTTTTCATATGACATAACTTTATGGATATGGATATCTATCCATATAGACATTTTTATATCCGCATACTTCACTAATGTGATCTGAAGCGTACGTTCACTATGCTCATACCTCTGTTGTATGATCTGCTTCACTTTAAATGAAGTAAAGTTGCTGCTCTTAATGACGCACCGTATCCATACTATAATTTTATACTCTTACAAGCAGCCTACGGCTTTCACTCACCAAAATGGTCGTGAGTACGTGCACAAACGTACTCCCAAATATCGATTGAAATTACCACGGAAGCGATACCAAAATTAGACGCCGAAAAAACTACTCTCTACTCACTATTAAGTTTTTTAACAGGATGCTCTTGTTCTAAATTGAATGTAGTGTTACTTATCTAAATAATAACCTGTCATAGACAGTGGCATGTACCAAAGATTATTGCGGCAAAGATTCTTATCGTAGTCGTCAAAAGTATAGTTTAAAATGTGCGCTGTGGTTTCGAAATTTCAGAATTGCGCTTAGTATGTGCGAGCAACTTTAAAGTATATCATTTTAGCGACTTTCATTGTCCGGGAGGGGGTCGGTCTACTTCCGAGCAATGCCAGGTAAAAGTGAAAGTATACATGATGTGATCAGCGTTCACGCTCACCTGCGACGTACGGTGATCAAACAAAACCGATCTACATACCAAATTTAATGGACCGGTGTGGTGAATACCGTAAATATTCTACTCTTATTTCTGCTGTTAAATCCATTAGAATTCAATGAAAGCAAAAGAGTGAGATAGCAATAATCAGTCATTTTGTTTTGTTTTCCTACGCCTACGCTTCTAATTCTGCTCACTGTGTGACGTCACGAAGAGTATGTGGATTTCAAGGGTAACTTTGTTACCTAAGCTTGGAGTCGGATGAACAAGGCGTTATTTAAAAACAATTCTTACTGTAAACTGGATAGACTATCTACCAACTGACAGTTTCACTACGTAATCATAATATAACATTGCCATGGTTAAGGATCTCTAAGAATGTCATGTATTTCGTATACCTATTTAACTTCCTAACTATGATAATTATTCTACTATCAACTTTAAAATAATAACGATAAAAGAAAATACAAAATGGTACACATCAAAATGGTCAGAGATTCCGTTTCATAATTTAAAACAAGACAAAATTTTTCGTTAGCTTACTGGGCCGCCAACGCGAATATGGTTCTGACGTCACTGATGGATGTTGGTTGTACTTTTCATCAGTTACTTAACTTACTATGTTACTTTATCAGCGAAATTTACGAAAAAAATGCAATTGCAAAGTAACAATCTAATCTTTCCTTCTCTTCGCTGTTGTATATTTTAATAAACTATTACTTTCTACATAATTGTAGCAGAAATACATCTAAAACTTCAATATACTAAACCGAGTGTTCTTAGTAAATGATAATGAGTCGCTTTAAGTAAACGAATGCCGTTATTGTGATATTTTAAGACAAACACAAAACCAGGCTAATTGTGTTTTACAATGCATTTAAAATTGAGGTTAAATATTACGTTCATTACTATATTAAGACACTGTTAGTACACTTATCGTATAGGTGCTTCGGTTTGATGATAATTTTGTAATATGTTACGAAAAAAATGTAATTTAACACAAATATAGATATTAAAGTCAAAACAGTATAAAGTAACAGTTAAAATAAATTAATGATACTAAAGTTTTAAAATGAATTATGAATTTTTATTCTTTAATTCTTAATAATCTCATTTATTAAAGACTAGAGTTTTAATTATATAATGACGCCATGAAATACACTATAGAAACACACGTTACTATACCAGTCTCGTAAAATTCGGAACTAACCGATTATCACTCTTTAGAAACCCACGAACGACTAATATTACACCGTAGGTATGACGTATGTGATAAAAAATTACAAGTGATAAAAGATAAGCGTAACTTTAAACCAGTCTCGGCGCACGCGCATGATACTCGTATTGTATCAATCACGCAAGCGCGCGAGTGCAGGAGGAAACGATGCGAAAACGTAATCAATGTCAACAGCTTCTAACTTGACTGTTATTTTATTACACATACGACGTGTATGAGTTAATCTAACAACTACACTCGCGTTTGTATTGCTTGTAAGTGAGAAACGCATTCTATATATGACAGATATTTTTTATATGAAAGCCTCTTTTAGCCACCTTTAATAGTAACACCAAGGGATGCGTCCACTTATACGTTTGCAATCAAAAAAGTAGTGAAGAGAAAAAACTTTGATATATATTAAAATAAAATAAGATAGTCATTATTAAACATACAATGTTAAAGTCAATTGGATTCTTTGAAAATCAATGCGATAGGTAAATGTCATGTTACAAATAAACAAAGTACCGATATTAAACTATTATGTTACATACGACCGTATTGTAATATATCTATACATATTCTATGAATAAGTTACTAAAATAGCAAATGGGTCCTATGACTCTTTGACAGTTGATAGGCATCGGATTTGAGGTTAATAAATGGATTGAATATTGAAACACGTTAAAGATCACGAGACCAAAGGACCGATGACGCCACCCCAGGATTGTTCGCTATGTAACAAAGCAGCTGTCGTTACAAACTAGAAAATATTTTAATTTGACTGCACCGACAATAATATGACACTTTAATTACTGCCCACACATATTTTTTTTTTTTAGTTTACTCATATAGAACAGAAAAATATAAAGATTTATTGAATTTTGATATCAGCTAAAATATCAAATTTAATTATGTCATATTATTCTCGTAATAAGGTATAAATTTAACATAATAATTATTTAAATGTTTCATGTAGAACTTAACATCGTTTGCATTGCTAAAGTACTCGGCATTGACATTGCGAGCAATGTCAGTACATAATTTTACTGTTTACGTTATTTCCAACGTCATTATAATAAACCTAATACTTCCGGTTCGTTGTGCGTTGATTACGTCACCACACTGACTGCAAGATGAGCGAGTCCGAATACAGGAAACACGCAAATCTACTTTAGAACAATGGCTTTATGGATCGTTTACAACAGGCGGTACATCACTACTGCAAATCTATACATACGAGTGTACCTTATAAATGTTGATAGTCAATAAAATTAAAACACGATTTTATAATCAATAAAAATTGTGTGGAGTACCAGGATATGGTCATTATAAATAAAGCAATGCGTAATTTCAACTAGGTAGTATAAAAGAAAGTTATTCTAATTCAGTTCGCAAGATTTCATCTTCAAACATTTAAATAAAATAAAAGCTTTTGAAACATTTAAAAATAACATTTTGAAATCCTTATGCTATCCGTACCTCCGGGTTGACAAGAATAAGTTCACATGATACATTTTCATTATTAATTTGAAGAGGTATTATGTACATTACAGGTACGTTATAAATTAGTTACACATAGACACGGAGTTTGTGACACGGAACGCATCTTGCAGCTCGCTCCAATTCTGGCTGCGCTAGGTCATGACGTCATATCCGACAGTCCGAATACGGACCGCGCGAAGGTCGGCCATATTGATCTCACACACACCCACTTTTGCTCCTGTAACTTTATATAACGATGCCTGTATGACGTCAGAACAATTAACTTTCACATGTGTCTAGCTAGCAGCGACTGCTAACTAGTTCGAAAGACAAGTTTGCACTGGTAACCTTATCTAGATTCAATGTTTATTGTAACGTATTAAGAGGAGTAGATAATAATTTTAAACTTGATTTATATCCTTGTTCCAGGTGCCTATAGAGCTAACAAAGAGGCTTGATGAAATAAGGCTGCTAGAGTCACGTAAATCTGCGAGATTAGCTGATGTCGACACAGATTTCGCGAGGCTTGCGGACATGGCTGGAGATCGTCGCCGTGCCTCCGCCACTATCGAAGTACCAGCACATCACCTGCAAGGGTTAGTACGATAATAATAAGTACTTGAGTAAGATATGAAACTGACGTGGCTAAGTTCCGGAAATCCGGTGCTATAAACGATTGTTAAAGAAATGTTTTGCGTCATCAAATATATCGATAATAAAATTTATATCTGGATCACCTTGAATGGACACAACGCGACTGAAAAACATGACCACCTCATAGATTAATATGGTAAATTTTCAATATTTCCACGTCAACAGACTTATGATTTATAATCTAATGGTTTTATCGAATTTATTCCCGCAGATATTAGCAATGTAAAACGTTGATATCGCGAAACATATTTAGCAAATATTAACTTAATTTTGCCTTGAGTTAGCGGCTCACCTCGCCAACAGCAAGGAAGGCCGGAACATTTCTATTGCGAGCAGAACGGCCTTGTAATAACTCCCTTATCTATTCCATGACCTCTTTGGTGCATTCTTGACAGTTAGTCGGCGAAGGTATTCGGTTAATCCCTTGATTTATCTAATGAAACGTGCATCGGTTGTCAATCAGCGCAGCCGTCAACCGTCAGCCGACCTCGCATCGCCGCGCCGCGCCGGTACATACAACATTTCGTACGATTTAGAGTGTACATTGTGGTGGATTGCCTTGTGGGTGTAATCGCTCACGAACACGAACGTGCATCGTTGGTGTGGAGCCGGGTGCGGGCGAGCGTTGCGAAATCAGCACCAAACACGTTAGAAACTGGATGGAAGTGTTAGCACGGAGTACGGGCGTGTCCTTGTCACAGTTGCCTACATTCTGTGGCTGCCTCCCGCACTCCCCTCCTCTATTGGGCCTCAGAGAGGGACAGACAATGCAACATATAGAGTGATTAAAAATACTAGTGGTTCGAACGGTTATTGCGTATCGATGATAGGCGATAAGTATTTGGAGGAATCGTGGCGGTTGATTGTGAACGTGAATGTTATTGGGGAGTTCGTTTTGTTGAGAAATCTTAAAGTTGTATGCTTTTAACAGCTTTTTCTTAGTATCGTATATCTTAATACATAGGTACAGTAAGTCTTGTAATTTTGTAATGTATTAAATTGTTGCAAACCGGAACAAACAGCATTAAATGACCGTCGCGTCGACGGTGACGTGACGCTCGCCGTTGCAGTTTCACTTTTCATTATGCCTGCGGTGAGAGGTGAGACCTCAACTCTCGGTCCGAATTTCACAACAATGCCGAAACAAACGCACAAGGAATTATCTGTCGGATTTACTCACGAATATTCAACTGTCTTTATAGTAAGCAAAGATTACATCGATATTACTGAACTCAGTTACAAGGAGGTAATTATGGAAATGGTTAAAGAATAAGACATTTATATCTTTACACGCTTACATTCTATTCATGTTTAGTCTTACTTTCTCAATCCATGTGAAGCTTTAAAGTCCGTTAGGGCAGTAAATATTATAAGAAAAAGTTAACATTTTCGTACTTCAAGGATCGTTAAATATTTCTATTCTATTTTTAACAATCTCATCTATTTTTTGTTACGTATTATTTTTTTAACTACTGAGTTCAAAGATCAGGTTCAAGTTTCCTAAATAAAATTAGTGTTAAAATTATATATAATTTCAACAAGCATCTTAAAAAATTAAAGCTGTTCTAAAACCTTATTCGTGATTGGAACAAATTTCGCAATCACGGTACCGGGCCATGGCAAAGTGAAAGCTTACAAGTTTCATTTTCCTTTGATACGCCGGACTACCGACTCAACACGTAACAGAACAGACTATTATCGTCTCAGCAAGAGCTGAACTTCTCTTTTTAATCTACAATCTTTATTCAACTATTTTATATTGGGCAAATTCATTGTTCGTAAAAGACTTTATTGAACAGCTAGAAATCGTTTATACTTTGGACACTAATAAAAAATCAAAAACTGAAATCTCTCCTTAAGTATAGTAAAAAACACAGCAATATCTCAATTTATTAATGTAAAAAAGCAATTATTCCTTCGAAAAGTACAGAGTAATACAATAAAAAGCAATATCGAATAAGCCTATGACATGAATCAACAAAATTCAAAGATGGCGCCGCCTTCGCTTGGTACTTGTGCGGCCGCCATGACACAGTGACCCAGTTTTAAAATGGAACGGAACGGCACGCTAGAAAAGTGCCGCATACAGCGATGCTCGCACACTATATATGGGAACGTCAAATATTTACAGATACACATTAAAGAATGAGAAGTATTTTACATTATTCATGACTACAAATAAAGTTTTCAATGTCGTAATAATTTTTACTTTTCTAATTCATAAGACATATCTACCTAATAATTTAAAGTAGTTAACAGTTTAAAATCTAGAAATATATGTTCTTTCCAAACTGTTTTACAGTTTATGTTGAAATAATTCTATGGTACCTACTTAACTTTAATTTATTTTCCAATCACTTATAATCGAAATTCAAACAGTGTTGCCATTCTGGCATGCTTTAACGTCCTCAAGCAGGCACTTTCTCAGTCGGGCAGTAGGGCGGCAATACAGCCCGCATTTTGATGTCGCAACATTGCGCATTGCAACGGTTTATCTCTCCCTTCAACTCTTGCTTTACATTTTATTTTAATGTTACATACAGATGCCCTTTAAAAGGCTTAATGGTAACATTAGTTCCGCACTTGTAACGTACATCATACAATATCAATGTATACACTCGGAAGTATCAACCTACCTTTAAAAAGTTGCAAATGAGATCCTTGGTGCTGCGAGCTGTTGTATGCTAATGAGACATTTGAGTGACACAGGCTATTGACACCGATCGTCACATACCGACCTATTACAGGCCCTCGAAATCGTTCTGACCGTGTGTCGTCAAAACGCGTTGTAAATAATTATGAGCGAAATCGACCTTGCGGCTGGAATACGTCAGACTTCTTCTAAAATCAAAACTCAATCTGTTTTCTATGAATCAATAATATATATACATATAGAGTTATATGTTTTGATTTGGTTAAGCCCGCAGTTATTTAATCAGTCACTGTAATGTTTTAAATCCTTGGTTTAATCCATTGTCAATACAAAGTACATACCTAATTCAATTATACAATGTTAACATTTCATAGAATATAATACATATTTATACACAAATAGTTATTTTTCGTAGTTACGTTATTTAATCCTGATTGTATTTTATCTCTGTGGCTTTTAATGATGACGTATAATTTAATTACGATTTTCAGTAACATGCATAAACAAAAGAATTATACAATGTAGATGACATTGCCGATCATAATAATAAGTGATGTCTTATATAAATTTTAATCTTACGTAATTATTTAATTGAGTAATATAAGCTTTGAAGGCCAAAAAAATACTCCTTAATTATTTACGTACATGAAATGACCTAGAATTTTTTTACAATTTCAGGAAGTATAATTATATAATTAACGAAAAATCTCTCAATTATTATTCTTTAATTGTTGTAATTTTTGAATTATCAACTAAAATATAACTTTAATTTAAGTAATTTGATCGCAATATCTCTGCGTTATCATTTGGATATAAAATTTTGCTGTCGTTAAAATCATATTTACAATCGTTATTTCCTCATTATATTCAACACGTGGTTAAGCCCACAAATTATACTACACACTTAAAGGTTTAAGAAGAAGTATTTAATTGACATTTTGCACTTTGCGCAAGAGCAAAGAGAAGGAACGGAGTGGGTGGGGAGAAACTTTCCCGTCTTATACACGTTTGCTTTCGTTGGTACACTATTAAGGCCCGTTAGCCCATTTGGCAGGTGGAATATGCCACCATCGTTTAGAGAAAGTGTTACAAAAAGTATATACAATATTATGCAAAGTGCGTCACAGCATGCTTCATGACGTCAGGTTAAACTATGAAATGGCGATCCACTTTGCCTTTGAAACCACGCAACAATGAACAACTCACGACTCATCGTCATTGACGCGTTGACTTTCCATCGACCTATCTGAGGTTATTCCACCGACTACGGGAACAAAAACATTCCGGGTATAGAGGTAATTACACTAAGAACTCAATATTTTACAGCGGAATTCCCCGAACCTGCCAGTCATAAAAAGAGATCGGCGCAACGTTGCAACACGGCTAATTGCAAACATAAAAAAGAATACGTTTGTCATTAAGTACTTGAGCCGTATAAAAAATATGATTTGTTCGTTAAATACAGTTGGAACATTCTCTTTTAGAACAAAGGACAACAAATTCGACGATTTTTTTTGTATTTCGGATTATTTCAATCCAATGTCTTTGTGAACCTTTTTCAAGTTAGGATATCAAATAATATAAAATATGGTCTCTCATGGTTCTGACGTAACATATTTATCAATACAATATTTATGCATTTTGATACACGTGTAAGAACGTACGCGCACTGAGGGCTTAACTCGTCAACAGTCTATTTGGTCAGGAAATTGATAGTCTGATAATTAACACGCGTACTATTCTATACATTCTTGCAGATTCCCTGACCAACCAAATTGTAAGTCAAGTAAATCTCTAGTGCGCTTGCTTCGAAAGTCTTGTTACAAAACAATAAAATGTCTGTAATATATTCTTTTAAATACTTCCCAGCACAATAATTACTTTAATGTCTATTTAATGGTATCATTTAATTTAATCCTCGGCGATCGGTCTTTAAATAAATCTTTCGCTTCGCTAACAACACAATGAAACGAGTTGTAGAAATAGCAATTCATTTTCGTGTTTCGTTTTGTTATAATAAAAAACAATTGTGTTAGCAAAATGAACAAGCGAAGTTGCCAAACTGAAAAAAACGTGGCGATGAGGTCACTAAGGAGAGCGGTGCCTGCGTTAGTCGTGCTAGCTCAATCGCAGTTTTTGTACACGCTAAAATATCCCGACCTACGTCAACCGGCTTCCAAATGTTACTTGTTCACTGCAGCTCTCGAATAACCTCAACAATACATTTAAATCATTTTAACCTTACGATAGGAACTGATTACAAACGTACTCGTAAGGACAAAATGTCAAAAAGTTACGCAATGAGCCGTGTACCAGTATGTTGTACTAAATTGTTTGCTGTTGGAAGACATTTTCTTTAGTAAAACTCTTATATGTATAAAGATGATATATCATGCAATGTAATTAAAAAATACTATACGCATAGCAACCTTGGCAACACAATACGAAATAAATTATTTACATAACATTATTTTTTTCTAATATTCATAATCATTACTCACTTAATTTTGAATATAATGAAATTTAATAACATAATTGAAGTTTATATTTTCATAATGACGGAAGGATGTACGTGTAGCTCAGTTTTCGCGTAAGTATGATTCATTTTGGCACTTCAAAGGTCCATGACTAATATGACGAGAACATTGCCATTGTTTCGATGAAATACAAGCCGTGACGTGAACGATTTGATGAATTTAAAAATGTATGTCACCTTCATATTCATTCATTATAATTTTTAGAGTAATTAAGTTATATTAATACATAACAGAAATTATTACCTACAACAACTTGATTTAGGAGCTAATAACATTTCTTTTAATAGCTACTCTACATTTTTCAAAAACTTATTTTAAACTCGATATTTATTGTATTTTCTGAGTAAATTGATATTAAATTACACAGTTAAATTACATAGTCACTTCATT
>DWPA01006630.1:0-10866 GCA_018251375.1 Calpodes ethlius
AAGTAATTAAAACCAAACACATACATTTTATTTATTTTATTTAAGTGGTAGATACATTCCAAAGTTAAAGTAAAAACAAGACGGCATTAGAGTATTTCTGCATTATAAAAACAATTGCAAAAAGTTATATAGTTACTCGGACCACCGTAACTGATTGGTTTAAATAATAAGTATAATATACGGTTCATATTAAAATAATAGGGCGGGGAAAGTGCTTTGAAATTAATAATAAATTTAATAAAAAAAATGCAACTTTTAAATATGTGAAATAACATGACGTAACTATCGAGATTCTTCTAGTAGAGAGACAGTGACCTATTATTCTTCACCGATTATAATTATTTGAACTTTTATACTGGAAAGTCAACAGTACCTACTAAAGCACAATCTTGGCCAAAATGAGTAATAATTATATATCATTGTATTGGACTTTTTTTCCTCGATTGATGTTGGCTTCGTAACGATCTGATCATTATTTTAACGCTTTAAATAACGCAAGTTTTAACCAATATTCCATAGAAACAAAGCATTCAGATTCTCATTCGATTTTGTGCAAAAAATACTTTAAATTGCTCTCCTGTAAAATGTTCTTTTGGTACTTTAGTACTTTTGGCTTTCCAATGACGATATAATTGTCTGCTTTACATCCATAATAAATTTAGTATTATACGTAACACAAAAAATCACACCAAATAAGAATTAATACATTTAACACTCCTTGAAAACTGTTATCAAGAAATTTCACTTCCTCGGTCTACTTGGAGTAACCTTTCAAAGGCGTACGAGGGAGAAACAGTGGGGAACAGGTGCACATCCGGGGAACTCAAATACTCACGAGTACTTCTCTACTGTTGACCATAAACGTTTTAACTTATTATGAATTAACTTCTCATAAAACATGCACGTAAATACGCGAGAGTAATAAGTATAGTCCTTTAATCATAATGCATTTTAAGGGAGTTTGAAGAACTGCTGCCTCCCCTTCCACGCCAAAAAAAATATTTGCTCTCTCCTAGGTCAAAAAGGACTTAATGCCCTAAGCCAGGAAATGGATCTATTTATTAGCCTTTGAAGGTCCACTGTTGAACATAGGCCTCCTCTAATTTGCGCCCCTCAGACCGGTCCTGAGCCTTCTGAATCCAGCGAATGCCCGCTGTCTTATTATTTATAAAAATGGAGATTGCCATGAACTCTATTCCTCTTGCCACAAACTGTGCTGCCTCGTTTTCCACTTCCATACAATTACAAAATCTTAATGTAAGTACAATTATGATTGTGCGTGGTGTCCTTGATCAAAGTATTTTTAAAGTCGGTCGCGTTAATGTCAACGTTTTACGAGCAAAGCGACACCGTGAATAGTTCACACGAGGATCGCCATGGCTTTGAATATTGTCGGACTTTCCTTAAAGTTTAATCATAATTTTCGAGCTGTAGAGAAACTGTTTGCTTACAACTATGGATTCATTTCCAAGGTCAAACGTTTGTGTATTTTTGGTCGTAACAATAGAGATAGGTAAATTAATAAATGAATGTAAATATGGATGGTACCTGGGGGGGTGGGGTTTATAAATTTTAGTGTTTTAAATTCTCTGTAATTCTAAACACAGAGTATACAATGTACTTTTAACTTTGGTTCGGTTACTTTCAATTGCATCGCCAGAAAAACAGATTCAAACCTAGAACAGGTGTCTAACAAGGTTGGCGAAAAACGAATGAGGTTAAGGCAGTCTTATTAGAAAATCCGAAAAAACTTCAATCGATTTCGCACAAACTTAAACGCTAAACTACCTGACATTCTACTTGTGCAAAGAAGAGTTAAAACGCAAAATAATCTCATGATTCGGCAATCACTAACTTAAAGAGGAAAACAACGCGAAAAGAAGAAGCGAAGGCTCAAGTAATTACTATGTGGAAAACAATGAGCAGAGAAGAAGAAGTTAAGGTTAAAGTAAACACGAAAACTTTATTTCGAGAAATAGTTGACTGGAAAAGTCCCGTTTCAAAATGGGTTCAATCTGGTCTCATGGTGAACCTTCTCACAAGCCGAGTGTCATGTGCTGTGAATGTTGATGGTGTTATGTAATGCACACATGTCGCTTTGGAAAATATCCATTAGATTCTAACGTTAAATGAGGTTAACGTAGTCTTTGTTCGCTGTTTGTTTTGTGAACTGTTGATAGTAATATTGGTTTAAAAATATTTTTAAATGTCAATGTATGAGCTCATATCCTTGCATTTTTGATATCTTAGTAACGTTTAACGTTTAACGTTTTGTAGTAACTTTTAGTAACGTAGTGGGTTAGACAATACGATAAAACAGCTTTCTGTGGTTCTTAATTTTGTTTGAAACATCTCGGTTGAACGGGATCTAGTCATAAATAAAGAACTATAACTATAATCCTACAACTTCAAAAAGCACCCTTGATGCCATTACCAGCGTTTGTTGGTTAACAATATGCAACTTTATCCATGGACAATGTTTCACGGTCCACAATTCTCTACCAAAGGTGACCCCGTAGCCTAGTTGGTAGTGACCCTGCCTGCGAAGCGAAGGGTCCTGGGTTCGATTCCCGACCGGGACAAATATTTATGTGACAGATAAATATTTGTTCTCGGGTCATGAGTGTTAGTGACGTGTTATTTGTGTTGTCCATGACACTCGCGACACAGGGAATCCTACTGCGACGGTATGAGTGTGGGTTTTTTTTTCAATTTACAATCTTTTACCTTTCCAAATAGACACTGGTCATGTGAGTACTAAACACCTTACCTTCACGATTATGAGGAGGACCTCGTGCTCTGCAGAACGAAGGAGTTGAATCCGTCAAAGTTAACTTTTCTGAAGGGATGAAATATCTCCCACTATCCAGATAAGACAAGACTTGTTCAACTAGAAGCGCCATGACCCGTTTCCAGATGATTCCCCACAATCATTACAATAAATTACCCGACATATTTTACGATCGCGTTGTTTAATCGACAACACATGTGCCTCGACTCCGTACTGCTGCAATAAAATAAACTATTTAATTAACATATGCGATGTTTCGCTGTTATGCAATTTTATTCTGTGTGGCCTGTGGATTACTTGGATTGGATGACTTGGAACTTGACGTTTCCAGGACGACTTGACCAGGATCCTGCTCTGGAGTGACGTAATTCAGGAATAATCCATTATATCTAGTCCCTACTGACTTCGTCATCATCATCACAACCCATAATCATCCCACTGCTGGGCTCGGATCTCCTCTCATAGTTTGAAGGTTTAATTTTATTAAAAAGCAGCTCGCTTTTGTTTCGCTTTAAGAATCCTGTATTTATTTATTTACAGTTATAATATTCTAAAAAATATAAACATATTAGGGTATTTCATCACTTAAACAATAATTAATCAATATATTAATGACTTAACTATTAACAAGACAATATATCTTATACTGCGGTGAGAAATTCATTCCAAGGGATAAAAATTATCCCGTATAACGACCGGTGGTATAAAGAATTTAAATCCCAACTGTCATCTAAATCTGTTTGATAGTCCCTATCGGTTGTTCACACATTTAAACGAATGGATACAAAATTATTAAAAAAACAATGTTTTCGACTATTAATTTGTTGAAATTTATTTTGTATATACTTGTTTCTTTTAAGCCCATGACGTCATAGATAATTATAAAATTCACCAGATGGTCTCTTCAGATTACTACTTCCATATAAATAAAAATATCATAAGTCGTAAAGAAATCATTTAAAAGGTTGGTGTTTAACTGTCAATAAAAATAGTTCAACCACAGATTAAAAAAATGTAGACATGACGCTGAGTATGTAATATTGGTTAACGTGATTTGACATTGAATTTATTACTCTATAATTCTGTATTTTACAAAAAAACTTACTTTGAGTGACTACTTGAATAAATAAGTATGTAAAAAATACGTACAATTATTATTTATAAGAGAAAATTCATAAATAAATATATTGTGATTACAATAGATGTATTAATTTAGAATTTTGGCCTGGAATAAATAAGTTCGATAGTTTATTTATTACTGCTACCTTATTGTTAGAATTAGAATCCCTTTATGTCCCATAAACAGGGATTTGAATCCATCACAAGTTTCTTATTTTCTACATTGTGTGTCACAAGTTAATTTATTTGTTACTTCGATGAAGAAGACATTGTATGAAACCTGCGCACCTAATTCTGCACATATTTCTATGATAAAATTCCTAACTTTTAAAGCCACCTACACTCATTTCTCTTCTGTGATTTATAATTATAGAGAACACTTGAACACAGGATGAAACACTTAGGGATCTCACGCCCTAGTAGCCCATATCCAAGACTAGATACTGTTATCACGCACTTGGTCACTTAGTGCATTTGAATGCGTAGTTCCTTCGACTGATCATATAACTACGTGATGTATGCTCTTGAAAAGTATCGAAAAATCGGCCTACTATATACTAATTTTGTGACCAATTTCTTTTTTGAACGAATAATACGCGAAATCCCTATAGTTATGTAATGATATATAAAGACATTTGTAACGCTTGTTAACTCTATGGACAATTCAACAAGTTTGGGGACCTGCGGACACTGGTAGTAAAAGTTTTGACTGAAATAGAAACAGATCTAACAGTAGTTTTATGATCGTCCGTGAAGTGACTTTTTATTAAGATTTTATTGGATCTTAAATAATGAGAAAAACGCCACCTTCGAATGTGACTGAACGTATAAACATTCAAGGATTCTATGTTTAAAACTTTTATCTCTCAATGTTGTAAAACATTCTTGTGTTTATTACTTTATAATGTGGCTATTTTGAGCGCTGTCGCAGCTGTTAAAGGATCTCAATTAAATATACGAGGAGAGGTCGTTATATAGATAAAAATTAGTTTAATTCAAGTTAAAAATATCCAATATTTTTAGATTGACGTCACTCATATACTTATCATCAGGTGGGGCATTTCTGTCTATCTATGTATCTATCAGGTATATCCTTTAAAGGTTCACTGCTGGACATAGGCCTCCCTTAATTTGCGTCACTCAGACCAGTCCTGAGCCTTCTGAATCCAGCGAATATCCGCTGTCTTCTTCAGGTCGTCAGTCCATCTGGTTGCGGGGCGACCTATCATCCGGTGAAGAAACTTTCAAGAAACTTTCTTCCCCAACGGTTATCGGTCCTCTTTACTATATGGATATGGTGGATGGTGGGATACTTATTTATCGGTAATTTACCACAAGGTCACTCCTTATATCATGTGGTGGTGACACTATTCTACCTATTTCCGCCGTGTTAATTGCATTATAGAAATCGTGTCCCGGTTTGAAATATGCCCTGGGTTACCGTTTACACGGATACAAGAGACGATTATCTGTCTTGAGGGGTAGCTACGCATCTGTGATCAACTTAGAGTAGGACAAGTTACTAACGATTACTAATTGGACGATCACCAATATTTACTTACAGAACTAACGTACAGTAACAGTCCTAACATCCACGGTCTTGTTACTAACGAATAATAGTAAACTGACATTCTTATTGACAGCTAATACTGATAGGATTTACTAACTAACTACAATTATTCGAAGTTTGTTAAAATTATCCATAGACGGGAGCGGATGGTGACACTGCAACCTCGTTGGCTATCTTTATCTTATATTTTATTTCTTTAAAGAAATATTACTTACAGCATAGGGTTTAGCTGAAACGAAATACAATGTCCTATAAGATTTTAATCTCATAGAGTTTTATTTCTTACATATGACGATATGTGAACGCTCCGGAACTCAGTTATATGCTGAAATTGGGGCCCTTACTTGAAGTGTCACAACTTATAATATATATTCCGATCTGAACGTCAGTTTTATTGTTAAAACAGCATCGATTTGAATATACTTATAGTATATATAGAATATACTATATACTTATTAGAAAATATAAATTCGATGAAGAAAACTCGTGAGGAAAGCTATCCACTTCAGATTTCTCCAGTTTTCAAAGTTTTGTGAAGTACAATTGGAAATTTTATATCTGTCATCGTGATATATCTGAAACCAGCAGTGAGATAGTTCTGGGTTGAGATGAAGGTGATGAGCTATGGATATCCTTGGCTGCAGACGAATAACAGCTAGACTGGAAGTCAACTCGTTGGCTCCACAGCCATACTTGCTCACCATAGAGGAGTTCCCTCATCTGAAACGAATACTAAGTATGCTTCTAATACAAAAATATTATAGAAATAAAATGATGTCTAATATTTCAATTTCCTTGGTTTTATTTTGCAATGTAACTATAATATTATTGTAATTTAAATAATAAAGTCTTGGAATAAATGATTCATTTTTCGAGACCCACAGTGTAGATCGCGTAGACATATTATAAACTTGCGTTTATACTTACAATTAATAATTCAATTACAAACCAATTTATTTTAGATTTATTCAGTACCCATCCATCTTGAGAAGTATTTATTTACGTTGTAAGTAAATATATATTTAATTAAGGTACAATTTGATGCAATTAAAATCGTATTACTGCAATAATATCGTAATTTTTGTTGTATTCGAGAGTCGTAGAATAATTAAAGTTTCAATTAACTTTATCGTTTTAACCCAATTTATTATCATTTTGTGTAAACCGATAAAATAATTGCATGAGATTTTAAATTTACAAACTGTTGATATTATAGTGTATTAATAAATATAATGACACACCGTGTGGTGCAATGGTTACCGTATCGTACTGCCGTTGAAAGAGTCCTGGGATTGATTCTCAGCGATGTAGAAATACGATTAATGTTTAATTTTCTGTTTTTCATCTGGATGTGTGTGTTTGTCCTAGTAAAATCCTAGTAGAATGATTTGAAGCTACGAATATGTGCCATTATTTATATATAATTTTGGTCTGTAAGGAGTTCTATCCATCTTCAACTTGAATCAACCTCCCCTATTTGTGTACTCGGTTGTGGTCACGGCATCAGGTACTTCCTGATGGAGATCACTGGGCTCCATACTACCCATTGATACTCGAAGGTACTTTGATGGCTATTTACTTAGAAAACAAATGGATCTTTGATAAAAATGTTTTTTGAATACCCTGAAGAATGGCGCAAATTTCTGTTAAAGAATTTCTTATTCCATAATTGTATCTAGAAAGTTAATATATAGTATAAGCAGGATACGTATGGAATATTTATATTTGGTTTGTCTAATAAAAGTTCTATGATAAGAAAACATCATATATTTGTATCCATAACACTAAAATAACAGACTTATGTAAATGTAAATAACACGAACTAATTAATTTATATAATTATGGCTATAATAACGGGCTGCATGGTTCCTTCTGTTTTGAATTTCCTTTTTTAAATCTAGGGCGCAGTGCATTCACAAGCCACTTAACCAAAAGAACTGGAAAAAAAAGAAAGTTCCAATCCATTCAATACTCTGTCGCTCAGTTAAAATATCAGATTCCTATTTCAAATTTCTTATATGAATTCTATAAGGCCAATGCACACGTGCGACGCGACACCCGCATGGCCGCTTCAATAGTACCTACTGCCGCTCGAAAAATAATTTACATAAAAGAACCGGCAAAGAACTCTTCGCGGGGCGCCGATAACAATTAAAACTATTGTTCTAATAACGCTTTAAAATTTAAAACAAAGGAGGCCAGTGTGTACGCAGCTCTCGTTTCGAGTTCACTCATGCGGGTTCCTTTTTTAAACCGATTTTCGAATAAAACGTTCTTCACAAAATTTAAATACCCGTATTATTCAATCTAGAATGGCTTCTTCACACCTTTCGCGCCAACTGACGTAAGCCCTAAATTTAGGCACCCCCAATTATGTTTCGTACATAAAATTATAATTAATACCCACAGCTGTCACACATGCCTATGTAACCCTTTGTACATAAGCACCGAATCGATCGACATAATTTTATTATATCCATTATACGCAGGCTTTATTTAAGTGGCTTTTAAATGTTTAAGCATTTTGAATTAACGTATAATTTTGCTTATTTTGAGTTTCATTGCTATGGAAAGCGTAGACGGGTTTTGCTAGTAATTTAAAATGATCAGAAAAACTACGGCAAAAGAAATACGACTTGTTAAAAACAATAATGGAATTTCCAACAATCATTTGCGAAGGTGAAAACTATCGGGGAAAAACAACGTATTTACCCATAACGTGAACATGATTCAATTAATAGTATTTAATCATTGCCATTGTTACATAATAGGTATAGATTAGGTAATGTCATTATAGACTGATATTAATTTTAATATATAGATTTCTTGAGCCGATTAAATGGATATGAAATTGACGTGAAATATTTGTATGTAAGTATTTATAACAGCGATATTTTCATTCACTTTAAAATACAATGCTAGCAATGTTCCGTCCTAAAAAACCTTACCACCAACCAGGGCATCTTTAGAAATTCTTGTTATTGTATCGTTTAGTTATGGTCAGGGTATACGTGAGGTTACTCGACCAATGACGGACTAATGCTATTAGAAAACAATATCAATCTATCTTTAAAGGTAACGCTCATGATTGTAACCGAGTTCTATTTATCTATCTATCTATCTATTAGCCTTAAAGGTCCACAGCTGGTCATAGGCCTCATTTAATTTGCCACTCTGATCGAGTTAAATGACAATCAGCAATAATAAAAATTGTCATCCAAGTTACCATATTTACCCACGATTAAGTAAGTTATCAGCAGATCCATTACAACCCGTAAGTATCCCACTGCTGGGGTTAGATTTCTTTTCAAAATGTGATGGTGACAGGCCATAGTTTACCTTGCTGGTCAAGTGAGGATAGGCTAACTTCACACACCTGTGAGAACTCTCTAAAGAGGTCTCAGGTTTCCTCACGATGTTTCCTTTATCAAAGCAAGTGATAGTTTGAAGTACACATATAACTTATTTGAAACTTAGCTACTACTAACGTGCAGTTCTCAAACTCAGGTCGAAAAGGGCCTACCACATCTTACCTTTGTTAGCTAGCTTGACCAGCATCTTAGCTTTGCTATTCGTATGATGATAAGATTCTTCTGTCTTTCTATCTTTGTTACTAAACCAACATTATGTGACGTATTATAGTTGTAAAATTTCCAACTAGATTGATATAATAGAACATTAGATTATGATAAGAAAAAAGATAAAAAATATGTAGGTATATAAGGGTGGTAGAGGCATTGGTGTACGTGTGTAGGTGGAAGATGAAGGTAACGAGGTGGTGGACAGTTACCATCAGATAACCCCGCTATATTATCTGGGCGAAAAACTCACAAACTCACATCATTACCAGGTTTCCTAGTATTATCCGTCAATTCAATGTTAGACTTACAAATAATTTTCATTATCGTTCAATTAACAACAAACAGACAAAAGACGATAAAAATTGCGACGTCATTACGCGTAAGTGAGCCGTATTCTGGTTTCCAACTTCTAATAAGTACAAAAACAACATATAATTTATATGAGAAACCCGTATTACAAGGAAAATATTGCTAATATGTCAGTATGTGAGTCACGTCGGATTTCTACCGCTGTTAGACTAATCGGCCGTTTTTGTTCTTGTTGGTTCTATGAGTGAGTCCAAACTGATTCTTATTATGAAATTAAAAATCAAAAAAAAATCTAAAAATCAGTTCAATTAATACCTACAGCATTATTTTTCGAAGGAAAATTGATAGAATCAATTAATTTTTATTGCATTACTAGTTGACCGCGGCGTCACGCGCGTGTTTTCAAAGTACAGCAATAAAAAGGTTGTCAATTTCTTTCTATCAACGGTTGTCAGGCAACGTTTTGTTGTTAAATACTTCGTTAAATTTTGCTAAAATATACATCGTAATGGATCTTTTCACAAAAATGAGATGTTTATCTGCCGTAAAAAGTAGCTTATAGTACTCGTCTTCCTAACTATCTAAAAACCAAAAATCATACCATAGAGACGTATCATTACGCCGTGAAAGAAGAACAAACAAACACACTTTTCCATTTATATATATGTAGATATTTTTTAAGATTTGAAAAGCTTGGAATAAAACTATTACAAAACCTTCAAAATCGGTTATAGGAAAAATCCTATACGACCTAAGTGGAACCAATCCGTCAGAGCTAGAACTCCTATTAGTCAAATTGCAATGCAATGATTTCATCGTTGTGTCGTGTCCCTTGCGGCTAGTTATCACATTGCGTCTAAACGGTACGAAGAATATGACGCTTATATCCGTAACTCGTGTGTTTTCTAATGAAATTATTACAATGGTTACGTAATTAGACATTGACGGAGATATAGGCTTTAAAGCTTTATAAAATATAGTGAAAGCATTCAACGATACCCCTAATATACACAATCAGTAAGACTAGGTTAAAAAATATATGTATATAAGTGACAAACAAACTGAAAAGCCACCCAAAAGGAAGTGGTCAACGTCAGTCATGGAAAGAAAAAAAGAAAGAACTAACTCTCAATCTCCCAACCAAGTTGTCACGAAGGCAACAAGTCAAGCTGACTTTAGAGGGTTTTAGATAGCTAATTAGATTTGAATAAAAAGTTAATATCAGTGTCAATATAAATTAATGGGGAATATTCATTTCTGTGTATAGGTGTATGTTTCAATATTGTTGTTGCCGAGAATCAACACTGAATTTGCTCGCACGGCCGGTACAATATATTCAGAAAATAGAATCATTTACTATACTATATAGTGTATATAGGAGTGATAGCTTAGCGGTTCGAACGTTGGTTCCCCGAACGTGGGAGCATGAGTTCGAATCCTGCACGCACCTCTAATTTTCAAAAAATTATGTGTGTATTACAAGTTAATTATCACTT
>DWPA01006631.1:0-10866 GCA_018251375.1 Calpodes ethlius
ATACAAGTATTGCAATTTTAAGCGCTATTATTCTCAGACACGGCCTACAACTCCCTTGCCTTACACCGCAAGCAAAATGTGCAAACGGCGAACAAATAATAGTGCCGAGATATCTCCGCGTCACAGCAGGCGTGGTCCGTTCAAGGCGCAGTTCTTGTTCAATTAAAATCTCGATTATAATACAGTGAAAGGCTGTTTTGAAAGCGCATAATATATCTGAAACGAATTGAGAACATAATTACGTACGGCGGGTGATAGGAAAATTACTCGTCGTGTTGAAAGCCCGCTCGGGGGCATTAGGTAAGCTCGTATGAAGTTAATCTGTTTTTAGTATCTAAAGATTTTTACCTTAGCAACGATGAGTATTACTTCATGGCCCTGCGGCTTGAGTCGGTCTAAGTGATAGAGCAAGTTAAGCAATTACAAGCGCGGTCTGTAATTGGATAAGTGACCGCTAGTCGCAAAATTTCTTGAACGCTTCCGTACTTCGAAGGGCACGGAACATCGGTCCTGGTATCTTAAGATAGCAGTCGTTAAGCCATGTCGGAGGATTCCGGTGGCAAAAAAAAATTAAACATGCGTTGATCACTAATCCCTCCATCAACTCCCACTGGAGTACCTATGCTATAGGCCTCCGCAATAACTAGGAAAGACCCGTAACTACTCGTCGCGTGTTTTGTATGTACCGCCTATACGAAATTGGTACAAATAGAATGTCCACTATTTGACTTCTATTTCACCATTGTTTTTGCCATAGACTATAGTCGAATGGAGTCTAATAAGAAAAAATATATTTTATACAATTATATCATATGAAACACATGAGAAGATACTTATATAATAACATATTTTTTAGGTACTTTCTATGATTGTCATAAAATAAATATTTTAAATGTAGTTTCGTTACACGGTCGTAGAAGATCTAAACAGATCCCCTTCTACAATAACCAACCTCTCTAAAATGATGACTTCTGATCTTTTGGACGTCCAAACGCAGTTGTGGCCGTTGCTATCCAAGATTCAACTACTCGTAAGTTAATTATTGACTTGCTTAAAAACTGTTTACAAACACAAGCAATGAAGCAAACACCAAGAATAGACGAATCAATTTAACACATCTTTGTTTTTGTAGCAATTAATGATAATGAATGACTTATTTTTAACTATTTGTCTCAGAATATTTTTTAAGCAAGGGTTTTGCTATAAAAAATACAAAAAAAATATACTTTTAAATGTGGAACAGAGTCACAAATTTTGTACAGCTCCGCCCTTTGATGCATTCTTTAAGCGCGATGCTCCCTCCAACTACGACAAAAAATATTTTATGGTTTTGTTAACGGAGTTGTGATCCTTTGTGCTTTGTGACATACCTACAATTGTTTAATTGGTCGCACCCGCATACGATCCACATATTTCGCAAGTTTTTAAGGATAAAGCATTGTTTTATCTGATCGTAGTATAAAACGAAGATATTTCTGTCTCATTAACTTACGTGTTCTTTCATGTGTGCGACAGCGACGCGACAAGGATGCGACAGCGATACAACTAAATGACGTACATGTGAATAGTGTTGCTGCGACATTTTGACGCTGAGTTATCGCACCCACATACAATAAAAAAATATTAACTGTTTTCGAAGAAATAATTTTCAAGAAGAATCATTAAAAAATATGGCTAACAATAACAAAATTGCTATACATTATTGTATACCAATCATATTTTAGTACTTCCGCAACTCCTCAACATAAAATCTGTTAAATATAATATCGCTTCAAATAAAAAAAAAAACTTAATCGTTTGATATATGACGTAATAGTTTTAATAAGAAAACTAAAAAACAACTGAATTAAGAACCACTTTTTTGAAGTCGATTAAAATATCAATATTCTTCAATTAATACAATTGCGGAGATATAATATTAATCTGCGCTGTCACATTAATCACGATTAATGATAGGATATTACTAGAGCCTGTATAGAATATAGATTACACCGCGCGCCCGCGACAGTCCAGCAAGCTAGCTCGACGCCTTGAGAATGAAACGCTACGTCATTGATCGATTTATTATCTGGAAACCCGTTCGATTCTACGAGAATAATATTGGCTAATGTAAAATAACTACTTTTTTTATAACCGTTTATTACACTGCGAAATAATATACACTCTATTTACTAAAGTAGCAACCCGCACCGACATCGACTGGCTGCAAATAAGATAAAAAAAAAATTGTAGAATTCTAAATACAAACTCAAAAATTACGTCCTCATTATGGAATCAAATACGTAACATACTGGACCGTCTCACTGGGATAATATGTTTTTTTCGCCACAAAACGTAATCTATGTCACTCTCTAGTCTGTTAACTACGAGTGTCTTCACACACAATATAATTTGGTATAGACGCTCCATTCCACCAAACAGTATAATGAACGGACGGACTAACAAGCTGACAGATAAATATATAAAAATTGTTCAACTTTTATTATTTTACCGGTTTGTAGTCACGTTCCTTCCTAATGATTTTAGAAACAACTTAACCAACTACATGAGTAATAAATATCTTGTAAGAAATTAATGAATTCGAATTAGAATTTTTACATCTATTTCCAGTCCAGCACGTACCAAGATTCATTTTATTAAGGTACATACGTGAAACGTTTTAATTTCAAACAAAACATCATTCATTAACATAAATATCTCTAGTGATTACCTGTTTACTAATTTATTATAATCGCTGTTAGATACGTGATTTGGTAGCCATTAAGCAGTAGCGGCATAACCTTTATCGGTCTTCTAACTTAGTAGTTTTAACAACTATCTAGTTGGAAAGACAAAGCTTAATCAACTAAGATATGGTTGTAAGATATATTGGATTGAAATTACTATATCGTGAAAAAGGGGGATAAAGTAAGAAATAAAAATGTTACGTTTTCGTAAACTGTTTTACCGTTACCGTCTAAGTATATCGTAACAACAAATAAAGTCAAAGTCAGAATGTTAAATAGTCAAAGTGTCACAATTGTCAAAAATGTCAAAAAAAGCTTTAAGTTACGCCAAAAAATACATCTTAAAGAAGTTTCACTTCGTGCATATTTACACTATTACGCGCACACATTTTAAATATTTAAATGAGGTAAGTGAATAAGTATATTAAGAAGGATTTAAATACTGCACATGGATTCTAAGCTTGTTCTTTATATTGCTTTAGTTTTCCAATAAATAAATGCGCAGATTGAGGTCATTTGAGACAACATCATGATGCATCTCTACAGTATATTATTAGAACTGAGGTCAAGCATAACCCTCATGCATGAAAATACTATTTTTATAATCATACCTACTTTTACCCCCCTTTTACTCCTATAGAAGATAGTTTTTCAGAAATCTCATATAAAATGTTATATTTTTTTTTAGTTACTCATGACTTATGAATGCCGATCTTTAAGTAAATCTGAAAAATAATTATTTTTATATATTTTTTTTCCAATATTCTAACATTTTAGAAAATACCGTTTGAAAATCCTTGCTATGCTATGCAAACTTTTATGTTTTTAGGTTCACTGATTTACTGTGCGTTGTCTATTGTTTTAATGTATTTTACGTATTCTACTGTAAATAATTATGACATAACAACATGTATTGAATCTACACTACTAAACTATATTTATAATTTAATTCCGTAGCTTTATTTGAATTTAATTAAAGATATCAGTCAAAGTCGGTAGTCGACCTCGGAGAGGTCCATAGAAAATATTACTAGAGATTTGATTGTAATTACATAATAGTCATTATGAATTTAATTAATAATATAATTACTTAAACAAATGATTCCTGGAATCCTGGAATAAGGCCTATAAATGTTGTTTTTGTATTTTTCAGTTAAATAAAATTACAACTAGATAACAACACTATTATATACTATTGTAATTGTATCACTTGGAGGAATGCGTATTTTTTTTTGCATTAATCTACTTAAATTTGTTTTAATTAATTTTCTGATTATTTTATTCTTGTATTATTTTTGTTTGACTAAAATTCTAATATAATCAATTCGAATCAATGTGATTTTTACCAATAATTTAAATTTTCACACTGTTTCAATATAGACATTATAAATTCACTGTAAATTGGCATTTTTTTTCTATTAGTTTTCAGACGCTTTCTCTGCATGCAGTCTATAACTCTAATTTATAATGACACTTGTCTGCTTCTAATGCTGTCTTCTGCTTAAGCTGTAATCGGTGTACATTATGTTGGTGTTCAAATAAATAAAATTCAAAACAATTGTATTAATCTAAACATTTGTTAGTGACGAGAAAATATTCTCTTTAGTTAATGCAACACCAACCAATGACCTCGTTGCTGTGGGGAGGACAAAAAGTAAATCCTCCAAGCTTAAAATTGAAACACCGCCGCTCCGGGACGCTCAGTTACACTTCCCAGGTGACCACAATTTACCGGAGACTACGACTTTAGAGATTCGGTGACAATTAATGTTTATTTAAATATTTATTTAGTTTTCCAGCCCACTTTATTACTTACAATTATTACAATATCGCACAATTTGCAATTAATATTTACTTAACTAAGTTCTTAAGTAAGTTGTGTTTACTGTACTATTATTAAAGTTAATACAAAATCTACCATTGTGAGTAAAATTATCATTTAAGAACGCTTAATTTTAAGAACATTTAAATTAACACTAAATTGTATTGTAATTTTATTGTTAAAATTTTTAATGAGAATAAAATTTCTTTAACCATATTTTTTCTCATCTTTTAAATCGAGTTATGACGTCATCATAAATTTGAGGAATACATTTAACACTTGTCCATATTGGTTATTATTATTGACCTATATGTATGATACCACATACATGTACTTTGTCATTATGTTAATACATCAATTATTTAAATTCCTTTAATCTCTAATATGTAAAAATGAATGTTAGTCTATATGTCCTTTATAGAATCGTAAACGATACATTTAATCATGTGGTGATTATTAGCAAAGTTGTTGTGTATGAGTCCACGAAGATTTCTGAGTTGGTACGACCAATTTTCGAGAGGTGGCGCCACTGTCATTCCAATTAATTTCATATATTTTCGTGACAGCTCGTGTTGGCGTAGCAACGTACGCAGGGTTTCAGTTACTATATGTATAATTATTGGAGTAGTTTGAGTAGTAAGACGTAATGTATAAAACAGTTTACCAGTCCACCGAACAACTCACGCGCCACATCGCGCGCAAACGATATCTCCTGATTTCCAGAGATATGTTTTGGTCGTTTTGCTCTCTCCGATTGGCGATTGGCTCTCATTCGACTGATTGAATGTGAGCAAACATCAGAATTTAATTCCAGCATTCGTTTTACCATCGTTTAGTCACGGCGCTGGTGCAGTTTTATATTGGCGACCCTTTGCAGTGTTGAGCAGAATATATTTCTGATAGAAATGGAGAAGTAAAGCTTAAAAAACCTGTCAATTAAATAAATTACCTGTCGATCTAGGGTCGTAAAGTCGAATGTGTCTATCTGCTGATGCAGTTAAAATTGTGTTATTGAGAGGAGACCAATCCACGTCGAAGAATGCTTTATTACCTGAAATATAAGAAAATCTTTATATTAATACTTATAAGGAGACTTTAGGTTTCAGACTTAAGTTAAATCAAATTTATTATCTTACATTTTACCTTAATATTATGTTTATTTTACCATTTAATTCCCTACTATTATTACCATAACTACTTACCAGCGACCTCCTGTTTGATCCCACCAAGTTCACAATCCCAAATTTTGAGTAAATGGTCCCATCCACTGGACAACACTGTGTTGTAATCCATCCATCGGACACCTGACACACCTTCCTTGTGGCCTTGTAGCGTTGACAAAGGTTTTTGTACCTAAAATATTTACATTGTAAGAAAAATGTGATCACAATACTAAAAATTACTATAAAATATAATATTCACAAATCGCACACAAAAATATATAACGTCCCTTTTGCTATATTTTGAAAGTATATAACATCACCATTTCGCGCATACTATATGTCCTTGAAGAATAATTTTAATTTTGTTATTAAATGACGAGATTTAATCGCTAATTTTCTAATATTCTGCTATAATTGAATAATTGCTACAATTTATACAATATATTGTACTGTAGCTCTACCCACCATTCAATCACGGCACAGGTTCGTAGTCGTTAGATATATTTTTTTTTTACTTGTAATGTACGACGCTCTTATTTGTGACATTATAGAATTATATACAAAAGACAAACAAACACGACGCCGGTTTTTATTGCGTATATTTACGAAAATATGATAATTCATTCCCAAAATTACCTATGTGGTATATGTCTTTAACCATCGCATATTTAAAAATACATCATAGCAACCCTATAATATCGGCTACAATAGATCAAATTTGGTTGCAGTGGCCTTTGGAATCTGAGTCCCTTGCCCGGTTCAACCCTATATTATGTATTTCAATATTAGCAACATTTCATAAAGCAAATATAGGTGTGCTTAGTAATAATAACTTACTTTGGAATTTTCATGTTCAGATTTATTTTTCTTTTTGTCGGGAATGTGATCAACGTCATCTATACCTACAAACAGAATATCACAAAGTTAGAACCAGTATTTTGTGATTAATTAATAAAAACCTAAATTTTGTCTAAAATATATTTTTGTGGTTAGAACATTGGTTTCCCGAAGGGGGCATGAGTTCGAATCCGCACGCACCTCTTATTTACAAAAGGTTAGGTGCGTATTACAAGTTAATTATCACTTGTTTTGGTGAAGGTTGTTTTATCGTGAGGAAACCTGCACACCTGAGAAATCTCCCTTTTGTTCTTGAAGAGGTGTGAAGTCTACAAGTATGCACATGGCCAGCGTGGTGGACTATGCCCTGTACCCTTCACATTGTGTGAGAAGACCCGAGAGCCCATGATGCTGATAATGTTATATTTTTTTATTGTTAAAAGCAATTCATTAACTTGCAAGGTCTGTCCAGTTGAATTAAAGTATTGATGCTTATCCTATGAAGTAAGAATTTCACAAACTAATACTCCACTCACAATTAACTCCAGTTGAAATAATTCCTCAATGATAAAGAGCGCAATTAACAAATATTTTGCACTATAAAAAAATATCTTTAATTATGTAAATTTTCATTTGTTTTTTTATATTTTCTCTCGCCAAATTGACCTACCAAGCAGTAAATTGTTCTAAAATAAACAAAAAACTAAATACTTACTGGCACTCCATAGGCAAATATTAGTATCCCATCCACCTGTGACAAACTTTTTAGCATCAGCCGACACATCTATGCACTCCACCCCCTTATCATGCCCTCGACATGTCACTACACAGTCTACGGAGTTACCAGACACATTCCACACCCATAACATTGCCGACTGGTCATGTGAGCAACTGAAAGCGAAAAAACAAGGATAAGCTAAATTACATAATTATCATGTATTAAATAAATATATATTGATTAAATTCTATAATCTGATCAAACATTCAAAACATAAATGTACTACCTAACTTAAAAAATGTACTAAAAATAATTTTGGTTGAACGCAAAAGATACATTCAAAGTAATATAATGATAATATTATACTTGGTAAATGATTTATACAAATCATTAAATTAGACAGATGTAAGTTAAATTAATTTTATATTTTATTAGAACAAACAAATTCTATTTTTATTACAAATCTTACCTAACAAATGCAGCCTGGTCATCTTGAATCATTACCCAGGATACAGCCTTCACAGGTGAAGTGTGGCCAGGTATGGCCAACTTATGTTGCCCTTTTGTGGTCCAGATGTGTATACTGTTGTCATAGCTGCCTGATAGAATCCTGGAATAAAAACATTTAAATTTAGAACTGCATAAATATTAAAATATTATTTTTTGGATTCCATAGGCAAAATTAATCCCATAAAATGTGTCTTGTCCATTTGTTGATCTTGGATTAAATATTTAATATTATATCACATCATAAAACAGTTATATAATTATTTATTTGCTTAAAATAAATAAATAAATAACAAAAAAAACATTGGTTTTAAATTTATTTTAGATATTTAGTGGCCAGTAAAAACCATTTTACTACTTATACTGTACTGAAAAATTGTAGATATGTACCAATTGTTATGAGTGTGGACTGCGGACACCCAATCATCATGCATCAAGCAATCCTGTGGTGTAGGTGCAGGCAATCTTTCAAAGTATTCTAATTCTATTGTATCTTCTGTAGACAGTCCCTTCTCCTGTAAATGCTCTTCGACAGACGAACGAAGCAGTTCCCCACATATTAGAAAGTCGAAATCTATGGACTTCACAATTTTTGCACCAGTCTCATTCAGAAGTGCATTGACTAAGGAACTAAGTTCGGTAGAAGATATGTTGCTTTTAATTGCATAAGGGCTATCCGATACTGCATATCTGAAAAAATATTGAGAAATTTCAGCATTTTATAATTTTAAAACAATATTGTAAAACATTTTGAATTACATGAAAACAATTGTACATTGTTCAAATAAATACTCACTTATCTTGCTTTGTGACAAATCGAACTTGTAACTGGGCTTCTGATTTATCATCCATTTTTAAGTAAGAAAATTTAACACGCTTTTAACAATAATAATCACATGAAATACTCCCTAATTCCCTATAACACAGTCAATGCGGATATACACATGACAATTTCAACCAAGTAACCTTACTTTTGTTGTCGTTTATTGTTGTCAAATGTCAATTCTATCAATGTCACTATAACCACAGGCTATGGCAGAAAATTATGACTACAAACAATCAAAAATATTATGTACATCATACGTAATATCTCTACTTAACATGTATTACATCTAAAAAAAATGGTATACAACAACACGCAAGCTGTAATTTATTCAAATATAATTTAAGTTGTCATCAAGCTAAACTTGGTTCATAATATTATCTTTGCAACAATCTCACTATATCTCTAGTAGACTACTGTAGTCTACTCTATGGTTATTGTTATATTGTCAGATTTGTCAGTAAAGTAAGGTTATGTCATGTGTTGTGTTAAATTTAATATAAAAATAATATCTGTTTATTTGAGAATAGGTTATTAAAATGGGAGTTAAAAGACAAGACAATTCGAACATAACTAAATACATATTAAACAGAAAAGCTGGGAGGAGCATTATTGAACGTCGTCCTGTATTTTCTCCAGACGGCGAGTATGTTTCTGAGTAATTAATAATTTTAACTAAAAAAATAAAATTTTTGAATTGCTACTCTAGTTGAATTTAGCATTATTAAATAATCTTATATTGAGACAAACTTTGGTTTAAATTTTCAGATCATTAGCATTGATAGTAGAAAATATTGTGAGGGTGTACAATATACAAACTGGTGATTGTGTCCGTACACTAGAAACAGAGACTGTAGTGAATGAACTTGTGGGTATTGAGTTTCTAGACAATGAAGGCTATAATTTGTACGGATGTTCTGATTCGGGCTGTGTCACAACTTGGACTTGGGATAAAGGTGCTGTTCTTAGAGAAGCAGTAAGTATTGCATTCATTGTTATATTATTATTTTATTTTGCCTTTTTAAGTTATTACACAGATAAGAACAATGTATATTAAAGCAATTGCTCTGTGTCAACAAATAATACATAAAAAATACACTAACTAGGCAATACAATGATATTAAATTAAGATTTTGCTTTTATTTACTTTGGATGGGTGAATTTGCATATAAAACAAACTAAATCAACTATTAAGGAAAAGCATGCAAATAAATTTTAATACATAACTATTAATAAGATTTATCATAGATAGTTAATCTTGAAAGATCTAGAGATAGGTACATGCATCTCTATTGGGCTATGCCCGTGATATTGAAAACCAATTATGTATGTATATTTATTCAATTACAATGTGAGAATCTTTAATATAAAAGTAAATACAGATTTACTAAGTGTATACTACATCATAATTAACATTACTTTTCTAAATCAAATCACTGAGAGCCATTTATCTGAACTAAACTACTAAGAATAGTGAAAATATTAAATATTGTAATGCACATTTATTATTTTAATTTCAGATTACAGCAATCACATATTAATATTGTATTATAAATGGTGACCTAATCTTGTCTTATTTTTGTAGAAACTACAATTACCAGAAGATGCGACGGTCTTGACATTCAACCTAATTGACAACAATGAGTGTTTCGTAACAGCAGTTGTACCAGACAACAACCAACTCCTTATAGCATCCTATTCTATAAGAAGCGGAGCATTAAATTATTTATTTGATGGTACAAGACCCTTATACTATGACATTGTAAGAGTTTCCATGGGATGGTGTAACGGAGACAGGTTTGCTGCGATTACCAATGGAACTAAAGTTCTGTTTATACAAAATGTACATCAACCTCACCTGAGAACGCAGTGAGTATTTACATTATGTTATTATTGAAGAAAAGTTAAAGAAAAGCATCATTAAATTGAAATTTGAGATATTCTATAATACAATTATATTACTTACTACAATACCAGGAACTGATTGATTTATACATTGTAGCTACATGAATATATGTAAAGAGAAATCTTAAATGTGACGTAAGGAGGATATGAATAAAACACATTCAAACAATTATAAATATAAAAAAATAAAATTCTACATGAATATGATTTTTTTTTCAGAATTGTCAACCATAATAAGTTCAGAATACTATCAGTGGCAGCTCATCATAAAGAAAATGTTGTAGCCATCACAGACACTTCAGGCAGAGTTACAGTAATTACAGTAAATTTATATGATTATAGAAACATTGCAAGGGAAGTACTCC
>DWPA01006632.1:0-10865 GCA_018251375.1 Calpodes ethlius
GAAATATTTATTTATAAGTACCTAAATGTTTAAGGTGTGAGTGAAACTATAAACTCTGGGATTATTATTACGGATTATTATAATAAAACAACACTAAGCTTGACAAATCTAATATTAAAATTTGGCCAGCTTATATTTCTTTTTTTCAGTCAATAAAACAAAAAAAAATGACAATACAGTAATGAAAAACGATTGATGATTATTTTTTCTTAACACCATTTGCGAAGAATTGGAATTACTAATTAATAATTGAACAAAGTAGTTGATTATAACCTTGCTAAATATGTTTTTACTTTTAATATAGGCAACTGTTCCAATTAGGTATACAGCAAGAAATAACACAATGTTACGGAAAAACGGAGAACTATCACAACTTGGAAGACAAACTAATCAAGTTCCGAGACGCCGTTCGCAATGTTGCCGGACTTCTCTTTCGAGCACTAACTTTTCCTGAGAACTGCAAACAAATGCTACTATTATGCCACCAAAAATTAAACTTCTTCTGACATTGAAGATCTAAAAGTAGATGCTACTCGACATTACACTTTTGGGTCGAAATTTTAATCTAAAAATACATTTTTAAATTTAGAATTTGTGATTAGTTCAATTATAGCGCCATCAATCTGATCCTAGCACACTCATTATTATGAACAGCAGTGTGCTATCATTTCGCTGTAAAAAAAATATAGTTGTTTGATTTTGTGCATAAACTCTTATGTATGTGGTTCTATTATTTCTATGAATACTCGTATGTATGATATAGTATTATTTATGTATTATATTATTATATATTTTTATTTGTAATAAAAATTTCTATTTAGTTGATCCGGTTCGGCATACCTAGGTGACCGATTCCTATATAATTGAAACGGTCCGGTAGACACGGACTCCAATTAAGTTGATCCGGTCCGGTATACATTGGCGACGAATTCCTATTACGTTGATCCGGTCCGGCATACTTAGGTGACTGACTCCTATATAGTTGATCCGGTCCGGTATACCTAGGTGTCCGACTCCTCTTTAGTTGATCCGGTCCAGTATACCTAGGAAACGGACTCCTACATAGTTGATCCGGTCCGGTATACCTAGGAGACGGACTCCTATATAGTTGATCCGGTCCGGTATACCTAAGAGATTACGTGTACCTATTATGATCAAACTTCGGATCCCGCTTTGCGCCGTCCGTGAATACATTTATTTTCGTATAAAAAACAAACGTTGGGTAAAGACTAGTGAAGACAACTGCTTATTAATATGTTGACGTATTGTAATATGTGATATTTTAGTTAGAATTATTATTAATATATTAATTTTACCTACAACAATAGTTTAACTACAGAATGAACGATATATAATAGAAAAGAAGGAAAGATTAAGACAAATATTTTAAGTCGTTGACACATAGTATATTGGTTTGTTTATTTAACGTCGGTCGCATGATTCCAGTAATTACGTTTGGCAATTACTCCTTGCTAGATGTTCCGTTTACTGATTGCATGCCGTCGAATTGTAAACATAGATGAGCTAGTTACCGAATATCAAGTTACTTTATAGTTCAGCAGATATCCTATACGTAAATTTACCAGTAATGGGTGACGTTTACACTGTATAGTAAGTTGTAAATATAATTACAAGTAGGTAATTAAAGAAATAATCCTGTAAATGATGAATCTATTCGGCCAGTAACGAGCTGAATAAATATTTATTTTTTTGTAATCGAATGAATTAGGTTTTATTATTAGTCCGGTAATTATTTATAAACGAAAAAAACATTCTTTATTTTTCGTTTTTTGTAAATTAAAGAATCAATGAAAATAATCCATCCTTGTAAATTTTATTTTTAGTCAATATTACAAAAAAAAACTGGAAATAAACACCTAACCTAACCATATTGAAAACATCTTTTGGTATAACATAAACCCCACAGTGTGATATATTTCCACAACTTCCTGACCCTCTCGATTATTTTAAACTAATCTGATGATTCCATTTATAAAAAAAAACGCTATAAAAAATAAAGTCATTGAAAACATCAACTATAGATGCTTTAACTGTTTTTGAAATAGCAAAAAACTGACCATAAGTAGGTAAATGAGACTTAAACTTAAACTTTCTAGACACTCAAAATAATCAAAAATTCAAACTACACTACTTTGCAAGTAATTATTTAACGACTCTACGAAAATTCTGGCTCCTTTGTAAATAAGACGGCAATTCTAAAACTAAAAGGAAAGAGAGTAAGTGTAGGGTAGGATGAAAATGATTTTCGGAATAACGAGGCAGACAAAGAAACGCAAAGCCGGATTATCCCGGTCGTAGATAGGTGAGCAGTATATGAATGAGGTATATAAGCACATCCGCGAATTCGGGTAACACGTCGCTTTAGCCAGGATTAGTATCTAACGTCAATTTTCTTCATAGTACAGCGTAGTATATGTACTTCATAGTACATATACTAATACAGCGAATCCTTTGAAATATATCGTCGTTGATGTGTATACCTCGTAACTAATTCTTTTAATAAATCGACATTTTAATGCAATAGATTTAAATGAAATTTTGCATGGACTACTTTTTTATGTATTATTTCGTTTTTAAATAGCTATAAAATCTCTGTAGAAGTAGGTCATATATGCGCAAATAAATATTTACATATTTTTTGGTAATATCTTCAATCTACTGCTTCAACCGACTATTACAGTTAAATGGTCACTGTCACCGTCACTTCAACGACGATATTATAATATTATAATTCACATTAAGTAAAAAGTAATAAAAAGTACATAATTAGATTTAATATGAACTATTTCCATATGATTTTAAGATTTATTTCCGACATTTTAATATAAAACAGGTAATACACATTTGAATATAATCACGACACAAGTCATACAATATTCCAACTCTTCGTCCAAGTCGTCGTCGACGTCCAAGTAATGTATATTCAAACTCTGGAAGACTCTGATTCTAGCAACAATTTCCGACTTCTTTAGATGACATAGCTAACAATTATGACCTCACGTTTAGAGATTACCACAATCTTCAAATTTTATCTAATTAAAATTATTGTACCAATGAATTTCCGACAAGAATTCAACGTGAACTATACACCTACAAACCGCGTTACGGTGCTAAATAAATGCGATGTATAAATGGTCTTAGAGAAACGAAAGAGCGCATTTTATTATTAGGAAAAACGTTTTTTATTGCTTACTGCGACGTTTATGGTCAATAAAAAAGACTTTTGTGTTAGTGAAATGGAAGCAAAGGCAGATATATGGGGTCTAATCAGGTTGTCCATCTATTAACAAAGCACGGAAAGTTATTAAGAGAGAATTTATGAGGTCCATTCATAGACAGTAATACCTAAATACCAAATATGTTATAATACTATCTATAATCCATAGTAATATTATGAATGAGATAGTGTATTAGTTTGTCCTTTGTTCACGAAGCAACTGTGTGACTGTGGAGTCTGTGTGATTAGTGGTTTGTTGTTTGTCTGTGGTTTTAATTTGGAGAAAGTTGAAAGGCTGAGGAGTAGAATACTTTTTTTTAAATCTAATATATCTAATGAAACTATACTGACCAGTCTTGTTTATATAAGAATTTGAGGAAAACTTGAGGAAAACTTGAGAAAAATTTGAGGAAAGTTGCGAAATTTATTAATGCAATATTTACTTCTATGTGCTTCTTTATGTTTCTTGTCGCCACGGCATTTCGCTAACACACATAGAACTAACTTCGCCGGGTAATTTCCAGGTATTAAGTGTCTGTTTAACAACTTCTCCCGGTATGAGTACTAATTATATTTAATATTACATGTCAGAATTACTATGCAATTCAATATCTCAGTCCTACAGACCACTAATAAACATTTTTAGTAATCTGTGTCTGGTACTATTGCAGAGTATGCCACAAATTAGGAATGTGTTTTATTATCTGTATTTCCAGTTTCGAGCGTGTTTTGCTAAGTTTGAATTATTACTCTACACTGGTATCATAGTTTATTCAGTGCAATTTGTAATGCGACTTCTAAAGTTTAACTTTAAAAGTTATTCTCAGTACCTAATTATAGAGCTCGTATACTGTTAGGTAATGAAGAGTCAGGTAGAAACCTGTACAGATAAGATTTCCGGATTGGATAATCCACTAAAACATAAATATAAGTAAAAAAAATAATATTTAATTATTTACCTTCAACTTCAGTATTAGACGTTACATAGAAATGTTTATCTCAGTAGCGAAATTACTCACTCAAGAGTTTCTATCATAGTATTCGGGTTTTAGTGATACGTTGATAAGAAAAGTGTTGATCTATTATGCTAGTATTATAATGTGATTATTATACTAGCATCATAGATCCATAACTGTCCCACTGCTGGGCTCCGGTCTCCTTACACAATGTGAGGGGTACAGGCCATAGTCCACTCCGCTGGCCAAGTGCGGATTGGTGGACTTCACTCACCCTCAAAAACATTATGGTGAACCCGAGGTATGCAGGTTTTCTCACAACATTTTCCTTCACCGAAGCAAGTGATAATTAAGTTGTAATACGCGTATAACCTTTTTGAAAATTAGAGGTATGTGCAGGATTCGAACTCACGCTTCCACGTTCAGGAAATCAACATTTGAACCACTAGGCTATAATTGCATGACGCTAATATAGTACAATACAAATATGTAACGATGCTATTAGTCAAATTACATAAAAAATAACGTCTGTTGCTATACAAACACCGTATACGGCCGCATACGCTCTCATATTTGTAACGACGCTTTTAATTACCAACTAAGCTCATTTGATTCCATGCAGCGGTGTTCTGTTCGAGTCCTATATGATTCCAAACTCACGAATGAGCCAGAAGTCTTAGTGTCTGGAGGGACATAGGCTCCTACTCTATTATTTATTGCACAATGGTAAATAATTCAGGAAATATTCAACCTGTGCTATCGAACGGTTTAAGGTGAAAACGTTTCGTTACCGCACAACAGGTTTTAGATACTCAATCAGCCACTTAATCTCTCTTAAGTCGTCTTAATCTGTGGCAATTGTCGACTCAAATAAAAATGTCAATTGTTGTTATAATATAAAAGCATAGAATGTAACTTGTTGTGCAGATAAACTATTTCTGTTTGAATTTAATTTAATGTAACGTTAACAAATTATTACATTTAATATTTTCATCTACTTTTCTTGACACTAAAGATAAATATGTCATCAGAAAGTACATGTTTAAAATAACATTGAAATTTGTAATTAACGAAGTTAAGTGTGTCAAAAACATTAATTACTAATCTCTTTTACAAAATGTCCGTTCTAACTTACACTTAGGTGAACATAATTCACAACTTTAAGAACTCTACCTCTGTAGCATTAAAACTAAGTAGTGAGAAATAGTACAGTGAACATTTAGAGCAAAATCTATTTACACTTCACAGCGCAAAGTTTCACACACAACTATCATCCTATTAAAGTTTGTTCAAAGTATTTTTATCGTACGCGTATTTACAGCAATATTTTTATATATCGTCACTGGAAAGCCCATAATACTAAAACGTCAAAAGACCATTAACAGGAGAGCGATTAAGTTTTGTTTTTGCACAAAATCGAGCACATTTTTTTCCTAATTGTCTATATGCAGTATAAGCAAAGATATATTGTGACAGTGTTACCTCCGTACTGAAAACGAGTTATTGTCAAAATTGTTTTGTTTTCTGGCGTGTTACTACAAGTCCTTCAAACATAATACTGGTAGTATACATACATTTTATTAGTCCACTGACGTATAATACAAAGACGTCTTCGTACGCTGTTTGCAAATCCCAAAGGAGATGGCATAAGAAAATTTGACACATTTTCAAGTACCTATAACAATCCTATAACATATTTCACTTGCCCTGATCGCCTCTCCCGCTTTACCATAGTCACAGGTGCTCACCCGCACGCGTAATGGATCGAACCGCTTTACGAGCCCACTTGTATTGATATAGCTGTCATAAAAACTTCAAGATTCCCTCCCTTTCTTTGTGGAACTGATTCCGATATGTTAAATTGTTATATTTCTCTTGTCGAGAAATTCGAGGTTTCCTTGCTCTAAGTGGCTATAATGTCCAGATGCTTCGTCTCATTATTAATGAAAATTTGAAAGTCGTAAGTGCAAAAAAGCTAAAGGAAATACAGGATTTTTTAACTCAAAAACAATAACAAGAAGTTTCTCTTTTCTTTGTGATATTTCTTTATGTATGCTTGTTCAATTACACTAAAACAGTTATCCAATTTGGATATCCATGCAGTATTGTATAGAAAATTACTTTAAATTGGTCCTACATAGATATGTTATAGAAATAAAGAACTTTTGAGAAAAAGTCCCACCTATTCCAAAAATATGAACAAAAAATCTTGTATTAATAAAATAGAGACCTACAATTGTTTTTGACGTCGGATCAAAAGGTATCGACCCCAAACAAAATCAGAGACAAGAGACCTTCTCTCTGATCTTATTATATGATGTTATTAAGTTAATATTTTTTTAATTTGATTAAAGTTTTTGTTCATATACAAACTCCTCTTTTTTAAATAGATTAAAAATACTGCACCAAAGCGTATTGGAGCAGCATGGCGGAGGACGCAGTCCTTTACTACCCGTACTGTACAAAGAGCCGATGTTGGATTGAAGCCAATATAATAACGAAACCAGGTCACCAAATTAAATACTATGACATTAAAACACTGGCAAGTAATTTATAAATATAAATTAAACCAAAAAACGAATAGTGAAACAAAAAATAAATAACCGTTAGCGAAATAAACTGAGAGAAAGTTGGTGGTAACAACGAGTAAATGTTATTTTTTATTGCAACTAAACTGAAACCTGAATCCGTGAGTGGGAATGCTGTTTTCCACTTTTTACTGTAAAGATACTCATAGAGCTTGTTTCATCGTAAAGTTCAAGAGATTTCATAAAATATTTTACCTAGAATCTGGTTTATAGTGAGATATGCTAACCTTTTCGTAATACAGTTTTATTGTCGGCTTTATTTGAAAAAGTAAGTGTTCGCCCGGCACTGCGTTATAATATAAAATGTGTCATAAGCTCATTTAAAAAAGGAGTAATGGTTATATCCCTACTAATATTATAAATGCGAAAGTAACTCTGTCTGTCTGTTACGTTATCACGCTTAAACTAACAATCGATTTTGATGAAATTCGGTGTGAAGATATAACTGAACTTGAGAGATGACATAGGATACTTTTTATCGCGAAAAATGGGGTAGAAAACGTTGAAATAGGGGATGAAAGTTTGTATGATAGTTCAGACCTTAGGAAAGACTATAGACTACTCCTTACCATGTCGCGCGATATAACCGAATTCCACGTGGACGAAGCCACGAGCGGAAAGCTAGGTATATGTATAAAATATTACTGTAATATTATTTTTCCGTGGAACCTTGCTTGGGTCACGGGTCACACAACCCATTACTTTCTAATTCCTTATTTCTTGGGCGGAAAAGGATTGGTGAAGCTGACGACCATGGGCAATGTAGACCATCTACGATTAGGCGGCTTGTCCGCTCCTTTGTGTACTGTTTATGAGAAATCTGCAAAGTAATTCTCAAATCTCATATATCAAATTCAAGCCTAATTTAGCGGTAAAACGAATGTAATGGTTAAACATCATAAAAAGTAATCTCGGAAAATAAAAATTCACAATTCACTTGATGGAGTATCAAAATATCAATTTATAATTGGGTTTTAGTAATTTCACAGTTCAACCACTACAATAATATATTGGTAATTAATAATGTAATATTAAAACCCCGTAAAGGGAATTCCTATATAATTAAATACGTCAATGAAATTGGATTAAGTTTTGTTTAACGTGATCGGAATGTATAATCCCCAATTCAGAGCCTAATAGTCAGCTAGGTATTTAAAATTATTTCAATAAACAAAGCAAATATTTACAATTTGCCATATGAATTTAAAATGGTAACGCATTTATTACAATTCATTAAAAAATATTATTTAACTTGCTGGCGCCGTTAATTTCGTCCGCAGATATTAATCTTTAAGAGAAAAATACATATTTGCATATTCATGCAAACTTTCATCTTCTATTTCGATCCCTAAAATTTTTCAAAAATACCTGCCTAGAGCACACGAATACTATTTTAGGATTCTTAAAAAAAAAACTTTTTCTAGACTCAAAGAATGCCGCGCGTTGTCTCTCAGTCGCTAACATTTAGGAGTTGTCATCGGATGTGAAATTGTTATATTATGTTAATTTGTTTTACTTCCTGTTTTACCCCTTTGAGGAATGATTTTTTTAAAATATTTTTTGATTGCTTCCCTGTACTCTATAAGGAAACTTTTTAGATACTTTTATGGATCTCTATCGATTGGTTGGACGTGTCTTCAGTGAGTAACAATTAGCGCTTATGAAACTACTACTTAAGACTCTAGACACTTTATACAGAGATTACAAATAAGTATGTCTTACTTTACGTACTTATATTATTATTTGTTCAAATATATGCACGATACATCATGTTAAGTAGCCGTATACGTTAAAAATATGTTTACATAAATTCTCTTTCTGTGTGTGTGCAGATACCCAGGCAGACGAAACGTCTTTTAAGGATACGTTTCTTTACAGGGTTTTTATCAATTGTACCGAACTCAAATCAGCTAAAGCTCTTTAACTCCGCACAATTTGAAAGCTGATAAAAATCATTTAAGGCGCTTGCGCTAGTGGTGGATCAATCACTAGTCTTCAATGTAAGTTTTTGGTAACCTTAGACGTAAATATGATAATTTCCTTACTAACTAGGTAATGATTTTTATAAGCGAAAGGTCCGATGTTAGAGACTGGAGCAGAAAATTATGTAATAATCTAAAATACGTCAGTTGTCGTCATTAGATCGGTTAGTGATATGTTTTTAGGTGACCGTTTCACAGGACAGGACAAGTGGGTTGCCTAAACATTTATTTAAACAATAAATTACTATTTCTATGAAAACGTTTTCTCAAAAACCTGATTAAATATTCGTCTATAAATATTTTTCTTTTGAACTAAATAGCGACAAGTTAAGAGATAGTTTTACAGCGAAGTAATAAAATCCAAACGGCTTAAATATCAATTAACAAAGTAATCCTTAATCTTAAAAAAAATAGACTATTAGTAAATGAAATTGTCTTAAAACGCTTTAACTGTCAAACACTTATTATACAACACTATAAATTGTAATTTTAATACTAAAATGTTGTTAATTTTATTTCAATACATCATGTATCCGTTGTATGTAATTCCTCGTATTCATTATTTCCAATAATGCTGTATTATAATTTCCCAAAGCTACGTATTTTCACGCAAATGTAACACCTCCTTCAACCGTGATAATCGTCAAACAAGTACCATGTTAACATCAAACGAATGAACCTCTTTGTAAGGAGCTTGAACGCCTTTTATGGACCTTGTTAAGCCCTTACGGCTTAAACGAGAGACATAGTTCCCTGGGATCTCTTTATAATGCCTTGCGTAAATCTTTCTTTTGAAGACAGATATCTCATAGAAAGTACCTTGTTCCGTGTTTCACTTTATGTTATGTGTAACTATTGATTTCGTTAGAAGTTTCATTAGGATTAGCGGTCTACGTACGCTGAAGTCTTTACAAGATTGATTAGGCGGACGAGACTACACAATTTATTGATTGCTCTCTTACGATTAAAACCAGAATCAACATCCCACTTCCACACCATATAACTGCTGGATGGCTTCTAAATGAGGCATCACGAAAAACAACGGCAAACAACAAACATTTATCAGTACCATAAGTCTTCGTTTGTACAGGCGAAGCATATATGGTCGTTCTTCGTAGGATAACACAACAACCGCGAGTAATATATGGACTATGTATATTTTAAATAGACTTGAAAGTTGGGTGTACCTCCGCTAAGGCCGTTAGGTGCTGCCACAACAGCAAATGTTAAACTTTAAACTAATGTTTAAAACATTTTATAACTGCAGTGAGGCAGAAACACGTGAATTATAAAGTTGTGTTATTAACGTGTCGTTTTATGAAGGGGCGCTTAATACATTGAGCCACGTGCAGACCCCGTCTGCTATACTTTCTTGAACTTCACGAAACAGAAAGAACTTCGGATGAGACTTTTTTAAAGTTATTAACAGATAAAGGGGTAAACGCGTCACCTGATGTTCTTAGTCGCCAGTAGAAACTAAGTACTGGCTCTCAAGCCCCTAGCTAGAACACTAAGTCATTTTGTGGTTGACTCAACTAAGAGTCTGAGTCACAACTTACCAGTTTTGTAATAAAGTCAAAATACCTTTAAAATATCGTAGTCTAAGCACTTATTTTAAACTACAATGAAGCGTAAAACGTATAATACGATAGAACGTCGCAGTAAAGACAATAATTCATACTTCAATACTGCAGGATGACTCTTCATGCTACAAACCCCGAATTTCACTAGTTTTTGTGCTCATTTATTACGAACCCGAACGAACACCTCGAACACATAAAACAGAGCGAGAAGTTAAGAGAACTTTATTTGGAACACCGAAACGGTTTCAGAAATTTTGATACACAAAAACATTTTTACGTTCGTTTATAAGGAATTTTCTTTAGTTCTTAAGTATATTGTTAGGCAGGATTTTGTACTTAAGAAGTTTTGATTGTCGAATATCTTGTACCTAATTCGTGTTTCACGTTATTGACTAATAGGATTTGGGTTTTGGAAAGCAAATTCATAAAGAAGTCAGAATATTAGTGTGTTTTTAAACTCGTATTAAATTTAAATTCAAAATAATTTATCATATAAATGTTTTTTTAAATACTTAAAA
>DWPA01006633.1:0-10864 GCA_018251375.1 Calpodes ethlius
ATGAATGAAGGCATGAACAAGATCAAGAGGTTCCAGGTAAGAGGTGTACATGTTCTGTTTTGGGATGAATAGTGAAATTACAATAGCGTTGGTGATCTTCAAATTCGAGATTGATATTATTCATTATTATTAAATTAATACAATATTTTGATTGCAGCAAGAAGTTCGTGGTCACCTTCTATTTTTGGATGCTGAGCTCGCTTATCCTACATCGACTGGTCTTCCTCTGAAACTGGACTTGGTGGGAGCAGCTACTGCCAGAGTTGAAATTGCTACAAGCATTAATGCCAAGGAATGTTTCAAATCGCCTGAAAATGCCAAAATTGATGTCAAACTTGTACCTAGTACAGATATTGAAATCAATGGAGTCTTCTTCGTAGACGCTGATGCAGTGGCTGCCGGTCTGAAAGTTACCTCAAACTTGCACTCCTCGACCGGTGGTCACTTGATCGCGAAGGTCATTGAAGGTGGCCGTGGGTTCGACCTTCAATTTGCTCTTCCACTGGACAAGCAGGAAATTCTGACGGCATCGAGTGACGTCGTTTACTTCACGGCTGAAAAAGGTTGTGCAGAAAAACAAACTCCTGCTGTAAATGAAAAGAACAAGAAATACGAGGAATGCTTCGATCAATTATCTGCAGTAATTGGGCTGACTGTATGCGGCGAATTGTCTCTGCCTTTCTCAGTATCTGGTAAGTTTTTTTTTAATATTTGTAGGATTTTAAATAATGAAAGTAAAGTTTTATACGTCGTACAAAAGTTCGTGGAATATATATATATCTCTACCCTATTTTCTGTACGCTATAAACTTTAAAAAATATTTTAGGACCTGAAGCACAAAACTCCATTTCGAAGTTTATGGCTCGCTTCCCTCTTACTGGACCAGCTAAAGTGAAGTTATCGTTAGAAAAGAACGAATTACGAGGATACCACATTAAAGGACTTGTCCGATCAGATCCGAAACATATGGGCTTTGAATTACTATTCGACGCCGAAGGTAAGATATTATTTATTATACTGTCGTTTCTTATCTTGTGACTATACCAGGCTTAAAATTACAATATTTTACATTAAACATACATGTAACTTAAATTATATATTCGCAGGATCCGAAAACCGCCGCGCAGAACTTCATGGGGACCTCATTAACGCCGATGATGAAAAGACCGTTAAATTATCTTTGGTTTCACCCATCAAGTCGCTATACGGTCAAGCGTCGTTATTTATTAAACCTTCTGAATATGCGTTGATGCTAAAAGGAAAATTAGATGCTTTCGAATACTACGGCAGAATTGGCTTCAATGTTCAAGGAGATGAAAGAAAGAGCGTCTTTAAGCCTGTTATTGAATATCAATTACCTGACAAGCAGGGCAAACAAGCATTGAAAGTTGACGGGCAGATAACCAGAGAAGTGAACGGACCAAAAACAAGTTACAACTTAGAAGGAGTCAAGGTACATTTAGTTACATGTTCTTAACGTATCCGTAAAAAAAGTAATTACAACTAGTTTTTAACTCACAAATTGCACTTCAAGTAAACAGTAAAGTAAGCGAATTATTATTGTTAATTAACTGAAGACACCTTTTTAAAGTATTTATCATTTTTCAGAAAAATAATATTTTAAAAAAGATGAATTCAAATCTATATCCATAACGAGACCCCTACACATTAAAATCTTCAAAACTTTTGTTACTAGTACTTAATAATTTATGTATAGTTAAAATACATAAAGTACAGATTTCCAGTGAATACAACGATTAACATTTTTTTTAAGAAAAATAACATCAGCATCCTTTGTTGATTTACAGTAAAGTTTCTCCATGATATCACATTTCTTAATCTATAAACTCCACAATTTCGTAAAAAATATCTAACTGATTTTGTTTATCTTTTATTTAGATAAACATACCAAAATCGAATGATCCTATCTGCGTGGATGGTCACTTCAGCCAAGAACCAAGAACCATCGACCTGGACTTAAAGGCAAAGCAAGGCCAACACACAATGGTGGCATTATTCTTTAATCGAAATGGTTATGACTTCAAAACTGAATTCCAAAACACCTTAAATCCTTTCATTAACTTCAAGTTAAACGGCCATATTGAGAATGTCGGAACGGTAAGTAATTGATCTATTATTGAACTAACAGTGTTAATAAATTCAGTGATATTTTTTATAATTAAACATCAATTGTTTTGATTTGTATGTAAATTTATTGTTATGGTATAGACTATAAAGTATATTATTAAATATAATTCAAACTAGCAGTAGATATATTAATACCACGAAATAGTCTAGGATGGTAAATCAGACAACAATTAGATATCCATTTTGATTTAATGAAATTTTAAATTATAATTTGAATTAAGCGTAATTATATACCAGTGTACTAAATTAACGTATTGCTTTAATATGATCATAATGGAACACGAAATCAAGAAAATCTGAAAAATATATAGCAATCGACGCATAAACGATTGTTTGTATAAAGAATATATTCAATTTATAAATTATAGTTAATGGTTTTCATTTACATTGTTTACATTTTTTTTAGATATATCACAACGATCTGGAACTTATGTATTCTGATTTCAATAACCCGCAAAACAAAATCATAGTTGGACAGCTCTACAAATATTACAAAAAAGGCAACGAGTTCAGTGTAATTACAAAGAACAAGTGTAAGTTATTAATGTTATTATCCATATGTTTACTTTTCCTTAAGACAAGATTCAAGAAGTATAAATTTATTTATTTTTGCAGTTGAAATCCTCTCTGTGCCAATCAAGATGAAATTCGAGGCTGAAGCCGACCCTAAGAAATTAGAACTTGATATTGAAGGTGAATATATAGACAAGAAAGTTGATTTTGAAGTAGACGCTAGAACACAAATAAAGAAGCCCGGAGACTACAGCGTCAAAATCAAGGGTGAATTGGACAAGCATGGAATGGAAGCTTTTGCTAAAAGAGACATAGTTTCAGCGGAGAAATCAAATGTTGAAAATTACGTTCATTTTAAAAATTTTGGCAAATATGAACTTTCGGGTGTCGTATTGCACAAGACTAAAGCTAATGACATGAATGTTGGTGCAGTTGGACATCTTAAAGTTTCTGGTGGTGGCAAAAATGAAGATATCAAGTAAGTTACTATCATTTCACCATAGCATAATGAGTAGAAAATTAAAAGGAAAAATTAATGAAAACCTATTAAACGCAATATTACAATATCATCAGTGGTAATGTAATAAATATTTGTTACTGTCATCAGGTTCGACATTGGTGTTATCGAGAACAGCAATTTATACTCGTCCCATGCAAAGATCTCATGCAGCAAGGGCGATATCTTAGACTACCTCCTTAAAGTCACCAGAGGTGCTAACCCGAATGGTCAACTCAAATTCGTTCTCAAAGACGCAATTAGTGCAAACGGACAATTTAAAGTGACTGACAATGACGGAAAAGGCAATGGTGTGATTATCATCGACTTCAAAAAGGTAAAAAAAAAATATTTCATAAACTATTTGTATCAACCAAAAATCTCATTGTCACATTAATAAATTATATGTTTAAACTATCAGTTCGTCTACATTTCATATTAAAAAACACGAAAAGTTTCTAAACAGTTACAAATATTAACAAAGTTTAAGTAATGTAATTATTTATTGATTTATTCGGTTACTGAAAAGATTCACTCTGCTGGTTTAATTGATTGAGTGACTCATCTAACCATTAATTGATTGATTAAACATTAATTTTATTGTCATTTATTCCAGGTCGGTCGTAAAATTAAGGGAGACGTTAAGTTCGTCGCGAAGGAACCCATCTTCAATGCTGATGTTGATCTCTTCCTCAACTTCGAAAAGGACAACAATGACAAGCTTCGCTTCAGCACTAACAACAAAAGAACGCCGAAACTTCTGGATTCTAAGTAAGTCAATGGATTCAAATAAAGTTATTAAGCAACTTATTTCGTTTTTTGCTGACATACATCTTTGAATTAGTTATGTATGGAACATTATTTTGATGTGTGTCTCAATTGCTATAAAAACTATTGCTATTAACGATGGTAAATGAAGGTGGTAATTCTTCAAATTATTGCGTATACAATTTTATTTTGATGAGTATTTTTTGTCCTGTTATCTGAGCTTATAAAATAATATACAGTATGTAAAATTTCATTCAGAAATTTCAAACGTTTTGTTACGATATTGGCTTACGGTCCGAATCTACATTCAGTGGATTTTTTTATACATTAAAGATTTACAATATATTTTTTTACAGGAACAAATTAGATTATGCGGGTAAGAAGAGCGAATTTAACATACACCAAAATGGTTCTCCAACTGAATCTGGTAAAGCAGACAGCTTGGTTGAAGTTTGCTTGCCCAGTGGAAGATGTATCACTTTGAAGGTTGACCGAGACATCACTGTCAAGAACGAGGCACGTATAAAAATATATACTTTATCGTTTTATGCTGAATTGTAGCGATACAAATATTTATGTGGTGAACAACACAATTACTAATGTATTTGCACTACAAAAGCGTGTATTGTCCAGTTCTTTAGACTATTAATTTATTTTACTGCATATTTAAATACTTAGTGTATGTGCTTGGGCTTAAAAGATAAAATACAGTGAACTATTCTTAACGTGATACCTATTCGACAAATCATACTGCATAAAAATGTAATTATGCTTTTGTTAAAAGTAATATCAAAACTTTACAAATTGCACGAATTTCCCAAGTACTCATACGTAAAATATGAAGTAAATAAACTTATTAATATAATATCATGAATTACTTGGATTCACAATACAGGATAAAAGTTTAGATTAAATTTTATTTGTTTGTAGATTTTAGTTTGGTGGGCGTAAATAGTGATGACAGTTTTATGTAACATTGTGTTTTATGTAATAAATCTATAAAAAACGATAAATAATATTTTTATTATTTTCCAGGTTTACGACGGGCATGCCGAGGTGGTCCTTTCAGATTGTCCTACACGTGGTGCCCCTGGTTCCAGTATGAGCTACAGGACTAAGATATCTAACTGTAACTTCGACAAAAACGTGATCGATATCGATGGCCAGTTTGAATTTAAGCTCAAAGACGGCGGCAATTTTGAGAACACCATCATTTTCAAGAACATCCCTAAAGGCGATAAGTCAGACTTCTCTTTCGATGTAAGTTTCTTATAAGACTCAATTTTCAAATTAATCATTTTCAATTTTCTATGTTATACTGGTGTTCTTGATATCTAAATATATTTTTTTAACTTGTAGGGTCAAGTTAAAGGCAGTTTAGTGCCCAAACCGATGTCCCTAGTTGCCAGTGCGACTTACGGAGAGCTGCCTAACCGTGACGACAAGTACCGCGTGAAAGCCTGCTACGGAGACGACATATTCACGGAAATAGTCGGCACGAGCGTCATGCAAATGCCTGAAAAGGGAGACAGGAAGTGAGTACTCAATAATGATATCTAATACATAACAAGGCAACCTAGAATTCTGTTCCCAATTCCATGGCCAAGCATAAATATAATACTGTTGGAGGTAATAGAAATAGGTTTCCCTGATTTATATTATTTTGTCAATTTTATTATCCCTCCGTGAAGTCTGACGAGCTAAATACCGCTCTCTTGCTTGAATCAGCTACGAAACGACACGTCGTATTGTACTAACCTAGACTAGCCTGAGAGCCAGTATAGGTTACTCTACTGCTACTACTCATGTACGACGCTGACCACTTAAAATCATATAGCTCGTTTGCTCGTTTGGCAACGTTAAAAATTGTGAATTCTTGTTTTCAACAGCTCCTTGTTCAATAATACTTTGTAAATTACTCTCTAGTATCTTTGCTTAACAATGATATATGATTCAAATTCAAATTATTTAGAATTTTATACTTTCACACCCTTAAACATCTCCTTGAACAATATTCACCGAAACTATTAAAATATTTTACCAGGATATCGGATGACTACACCGTAACGTTCCGTCTGCCATTGGAGAAAGCTCATGACATCAAGTGGACCTCCACCTTCCTTTACCTCCAGCCTCATAGCAAGGATGCTGAAGTAAGTATTTACAAAAAATCTAGTTTTTTTATAGACTAAATGTGTAAATAAAGAAGGGAAGTTACCTCTGGACGTAAGCACACCAGAGCCAATCTGACAGTGATTAATGTTCATTACTTACATTTTTTCTCTGTTTCTCGTCTATACTTTGTACCTATTATTTGGTTCTCATTCTTTATCTGAATTATGAATTCGGTTTTAAATTTTCATTTAACTCCATTTCCAATTTTCAGCTAACCTTGGTCGAATCTGTTCAAATCGATGGTGACGTCTACAAATTGGACGTCAATGGCAAACATGGACTTAAAGCTGGCAACACCAAAGTTAAATTATTGTGGCCTCATAATGACCCCCTGGTTTTCGATGGAAACTATCAAGCCAACCTTGAAGGTGAATAAGTGTAAACTATTATTTATACCGCGATAACTTATCTTCTTCAGTCTTATTTAGTCACTCCATCTCAAGTTATTGTACTTATTATATTTAAAAACAATTTTAAATTTCACTATTCCTTAACTATTGGAGTTGGAACAACATAGTACGTCATTATCTGTCGAGGATTTTTGTGACGTACCGAAACCATATTATTTTTATTCTCAGATGATACAAAGTCATTCGCCGTCGAATTAAAAGCCCAGTACGGCAAAGGTAAAACTGCGAACATAGCTGCAAGTACCGCTATAGCGCCTCAACACGCTGAAATCAAGATATCCGCTAACGCTCCTCAAGCTGAAAAGTTCAAGAGATTTGAGATGAACTTTAAATCCAAGGTAAGGAACATAGATTGCGCGTTTCTATTAAGCAGAATTTAATCAGTTATACAAAAATAGTTCGCATGCTTCCGTATAAATCTTGATTGCTATTTCTTATTCCCGCGTTCAGAATAGGTATAATGTCGGTTCTTCCCCCTTTTTCTTCATCAGAAACCTGCTCAGGACACTATCAGTACAGCGTTGGTAGTGGACGCCGATGGTCGTGTCTATAAGTCTGATTGCGTCATCGTGTACTCCAAGTCCAACCCACTGATTGATTTCAAGTTCACCAGCCCAGACAGTCCTAAACAAAGCAGGTGAGTAACAAGATGGAAATTAAATACTAATTAAATTATGTTAGAAGTAAAAAATGTAAGTTATTCCTTTAAGTCCTTTTCTTTTATTATAATAAAAACGAATTATTTTATGTCATACAATTTTATGATTCCAGAGTATATGCTAAGGGAATGACTATGAGTTCATCTCAAGCTAAAGTGGAAATGAAGGTTGAGAACATCTATGACTTCAATATAGATATAAACGCTGAAGGAAACTTCCAGAAAGATAACATAGCATTCAAATACCAAGGTAACTCAGAAAAGTTGGGAATGAAGAACTATTTAGTGGATATTTCCAGTAAAGACGCTGGCAACGGTAAGAGGCTGGAATTTACTGCCTCCAACGACAATAAGAACATTTTGAGCGGCAGGTAAGTTCTCTACTTTTTACATGACCTTTTAACATTGACAAACAATGTGGGAAATTTCCTTTAAAATATAACAAAAAACAATTTTTAAACATAGAATTTTATTTAATTAGCGTTTCAAATAAAGAGAATGATGAAATAAAGAAATTTGTAACTTTATCATCTTTAGGTTAATTCAAATTTTTTAATATTCGACAATTTTTTTAAGATTTAATACTTATTTATATCTAACTCAGACCAACCTTCTGAGTGGAAACATTTTTTTTTTACATACGATAAGTCAGTGCTTGACTACTATCCCACCTGATGGTAATTTGCGATGTAGTCTATGACGTTGTGCGCACTAACTTATAAAGAGCCTATTCACTCTCCTTGATTTTTACCAATCGAACAATTATTATATAGTCATACAGATATTTTTCTAATCGTTTATTCACATCTTCTACTTCCACAGCACTTCATTCATCAGCAAACAGGAGGGACAAAAGACCATTATTGAAGGATCCGGCTCTGTAACCCTTAAAGATCAACAGAAACCTGCCAACTTCAAATACATCCGCACCCTTCTCACTGAAGGCAACGAACAAGGTGTTGAGGTAAGGATTTTACATATGATTATCTCTTTTTAACCTACTTCTACAAACTAACGAGTAACTGAGACAACTGCTATAGTGTAACTCTTGTAATTAACAGAATAGTCCATCAAATAATGTTTTAAATCCTTGACATTACGTTATCCTTAATGTAAATGATTAGGCACACTTTGTTTCTAAACATTGTTACCTTGCAATACAAGATATGCATACAAGACTTACAAGAAGAAGATATTTTTAATCTCGTCTTAAATATATTTTAATGAAACTAAGATACATTAAATTTTCAGACATTCATGAATTTGGCTATTGGAGACCGCAGCTATGTCGCCGAGTCTCGCGTCACCAACTTGGAGTACAAAAACTCTGTCGTCTTTTGCGAGGAGAAGAAACAATGTGCGCACGCCGATATCATCTCCAAGATCAATGTCCAGAGTAAGTTTATGGCTCAAAGTAACTAACATATTAGAAAAAAGACTTACAATATGGAATAGAAATAAGAAAATGGACTATGCCATGCTGCTGTAGTACAGTTAAATTTGACGATTTTGGATTATTTCCATTAACGTCTCAAAATTTACTCAAATCGGTGACAAAAACTGTTCATGAAGCCAAATAAAGGCCCTCAAATTTTACCTTCGAGTGCTGTAACATTAATTACTTTCAGAAACTGGAGTCGTTCAACACATCGTCAACATGGGATTGGATCTCCGCAAGTTAGGCTTCGCGCCTGAGTTCGGTTTGCAGATCAACAACGAGTTCTCTGAGAAGAAATTCCCGCAGTACGACTTAAACCTCCACATCAACAAGGAAGACAAGAAGTACCATCTCCACATGTACAGCCAACCTGACTTCGGCAGTAAGAATTAATTTTAAACTATAATCCTTACGTTGTTATTGCAATCCTATTGATAAATTTTCATTCGTTATAATTAACTTTAGAAATCGTATCTTGAATCTGGACAATGTCTAAACTAATTATCCATATTACAAATTCTGATAATTTTTTAGAAATGTATGTGCAGGGACAGATCTATAACTCAGACATGAATGGATCCCCCAAAGACCTCTTAAAAGTTACTGTAACTTATAATGACTAGAGATTTTTAGTTCAATTATGTCTTCCTCACAAACTGGTACATTACAAAAAAAGATCATCCGAAAAGCAACTAGAAACTATTTAATGTCATTTCAGAATTCCCGGCGGGTATTACCGTGACTCTGCCGCAAAGAGTGTTGGCCATAGAGTCTTTAGTTCAGTACCCAACCGGCAAGAGCTTACCTTTCCCTATCCGCGGAGAGATATCCATGTACCCCGATAAGAACAGGCCACAACAGAAGACCGGTGTGAGATTAAATCTGGACATGTCAACTGGTGACAACCAGGGATCCGCTATCGCTGAATTTGGCTTCAGTCATCCTAAACTGGGCAAGGTATGTATTTTGTTGACAAATAAATTTTTTCAATTACAAATTTTAAGGATAACAAGAAAATTATTTACTTATAGTCTGTAAATTGTTTTTCTCTTTCTCCGATTCTTAAAATATTTTCATTGGTACTGATTGATAAGTATATTAGTACCTTAGTATACTGTGATTATGTCGAATTAAGTCTTTTATTACCGAGACTAAATAAGTACTTATTGATTTTTGTCGAATTTTTAATACGTACCCTTTCAATTTATGACTTTTTATTGTTTATTAGTTAATACTTTAAAAACATTTAATAAAAAAAAACGCTGTCGTATTCTTATAAATTCATTCACAATTATTACTGATATTAAGGAGTTCCTTTATCTAAAGCCATCGTGAATGTAATAATATCAGGTTAAACTTTAGGTTTGTTAATTACCTTAAGAGCTTACGTTAAAAATTAATTCTCAGGAGGCAACAGTAACAGTTCGCGGCAAGCTTCAGAGACCAGACGATAAAACACTGCTCATAGAAACCTCCGCCACTGCCTGCCACCCCAGCCTCGGAGGCGTAAGTATAAATAGTTTAATTTAATTATAAATCTAAAATATGTTCCAAACAGGATTTAATAGACGTGAACACATATTTTATATTTTTTTGTATGACCCATTTATATATACGTGAGAAAACCAATGTGCCCTTTTAAATATTGTAAATACGTAGGAGACAGTTATTTAGTACAGATAAAGTTTACATTTAAAACAAAAAGATGAAAATTTAATTTGATATAATACTAGCGAACCTGGCAAATGTTTTACTGCGGCATTTTAATGTATATAACAATTTGGCTGTCTGAATTCTCCATATACATCAGACCTGCAATTTTAAATATCTTTAATAATTGGTCATCTCATTGAACAACTTTTGATGGCGGCGTTTCAATATCACTAAGAATTTGAATGATCCCTCAGTGAATCTGGGCGACATCGCCACGTACCGGTTCCAAAATTTTACTGTCACCTAAAATGTAACAAAATACGCATTTAAAAAACTTAAAATCCGATTAATTTCGGGAATTAATCCCGGGCAAATGCGAATAATATAGTGTAAGAGATAATATGGCAATATTCTACAAAGACAATTATGAAAACACAAGCACATTATTATTATTATTATTACATTCAGTTCTGCCAATGTTAAATAATCCTTTGAGCTATTATATTTGGAGACCTAGCAGTGGCCTTTCAAAACCTAATATATAAATATATAGATTAAATTACACTCAAGTTTTGATTGCAGAGTGGGTTAATAAAATATTCATT
>DWPA01006634.1:0-10864 GCA_018251375.1 Calpodes ethlius
TACTCGCACGAAATTCACATTGTTACTGTAAATTATTATGATAATACTAGATGGTCCTCGCGACTCTACCCGGGTTTTTAAAAAGAACAGCAATAAAAAGGTTGTCAATTTCGTTCTATCAATGGTTGCCAGGCAACGCTTCGTTGTTAAATACTTCCTTTAATTTGCCTGAAATATGCATCGTAATGGATCTTTCCACAGAAATAAAATGTTTATTCGCGAGAAAAAGTAGCGTACATTACCTTCTTGTCGTCCTGGTAACTTTCTCCAAACCAAAAACCATAACGACGCGCCGTTGCACCTTAAAAGAAGGACAAACAAACAATCACACTTTCGCATTTATAATATTCGTGTAAATATATGATATAAGTGACATTTTTAACCCAAAATTACACATTAAAATTAATACAATATCGCTACTAACGGGTTACTAGGTTTAATCAAATTTAAAACTGAAATTTTAAAAAGGCAAAAGAAGAAGTACCTAGTTGCCATTTGGATGAACGCTGAATAGTCGACATTACGAGCGATACTCTGATTGGCCACTTTTCGTATTAAAAATTCAAAAATATTCCATTACAAGTTTAAAGAGTCATTTGAAAATGTATTTCAATTTATTCAGTATCTACGCCAAGGTCGTAATTACTGCACCAATTGACCTAAAACTTGACATGTATCAATGGACAAAATGAGTAACTTACATTTCAAATAACTACGAGTATAAATATTTTTTAAATGCAAAAAGCATCCGAGCTTTTGACCTGCGGAATCCACGACCTAATTTAATTTCTTCGTTTGGATTTTTAATTCGCTTAGATTCTTCAGTAGACTTAACGTTCCTTGTCAATGGGGGAAGAGAATTAAATTATCACGTTGATAGTAGCCTTTTCAAGTTTTAATTTGTTAATACTCGTGTGTATCTGTGTCTATTAGGCCACTGAATCTAACACTCGTATACATAATCTAGTTAAAATAATTACTTACAACTAAAGTACATTTATGCCTCCAATATCTGCAAATTTAATTTAATTCTTCATGATTTTCATCTTCAAAAATGGATTCTGATGAATATGGGTCCAAGCTGGCAATATATAATTACAATTTTTTTTTTCAATTCGCTTAATAAATGGCCTAATTAAATGGTAACAAACACAATAAAACCAAATTAAGAACTGTCTCTTTTGTAAGGCTCATTAAAACCAGACACACGTAAAATTATATTAGTTCCATATTGTCTCAAAACTACAGATCGAACATGTTAATGTCCTTTCAGTTTTAAAAAGAGTAAATAAGCAAAGGTTAAGTGCAAGTTGAAATACTGTGGCAGTGAGTAACATGCACCCCGTCAAACTGCGAGAGTCTTAAAGTAAAATATTTTATTCTCCAACGTACATTCAGGTACCGACAGCTCGCACCTTAGTTCACCCCGGCCCGCCACGGCCCGCCAGCCGTCCATAATAGTCATAATATATTGGAATATTTTATAACCAACACTTTTCATTTTATATATCCATTCAGAAACCTTCTTAACTCATAAACTATTTTATCTTCGTCTGAAGCAGTTTTGATGATTATAAAAAGGAACCATTAAATTTGTATGTACTAAATACTTTACCTCATAAAATACGCACCAATTATTATAATTACAACTTTATTAATACTCTAAGATTACGTGTTTTTAAATTAATTAACAAATTAAAGTATAAATAACTGAACTACCTTTTCGTGTACGCCACTTTGTTCTGTCATTAAAATGAGTTTTTGTATTTATACATCAATCTACCTATCTAGCAGCCTTTTAAAGTCCACTGCTGGATGTAGGCATCCCCTAATTGGCGCCACTCCGACCAGTCCTGTGCCCTCTGAATCCAGCAGTTTCCAGCTATCTTCTTTAGGTCGTTAGTCCACCTGGTCGGGGGCAACCTGCACTTCTTTTGCCCCCATTGATTGTCAGTCCTTCGAACGATGTGACCTGCGAATTGCCACTTCAGCCGACTAACTCTGAGAGCTATGTCGGAAACTTCCCCGTGTATTTATACATACATTTTATTAACTGCTAAGATTTATTTGTAGGTTAAACTGAATCAATACATCTAAGAGCTACATTGAGTAATATACTCCATATTTACTTTACGCTATGCTATCATATCTGCAAAAAGCCCCGCGTCTCGTCACGTTAAACATACATTTTACCGTCAAGATATAAAGTGGCCGCCTCGATTCGAAGATGGAACGTCAATACTCCATATTGACGCAATAAAAACTTTAATGTAATATTTTATATTCTTGCCTCCGCACTGAATAATTCTCTGCTCAACAACGAGCGAAGCGACAGTTTGACGTCATTTACCTCAACTATTCACCTGTCAGTTTTGACAGGTCTGTGAAAAACTGATTGAACGCCTGGTGCATAACAAAATAGCTTTTTTATCTATTCGATAATATTCTACTTTGTTCCTCGCAAACAAGGACTAAAATAGCACTTTTCATAACGGGTTAACGAACAAAAAGTGATTTGAATGTGGAATGTGGATATTGTCAGTAAAAGTTAATATAACCGCGGAGATCAATGAACACTCTGTATGAATATGTAACCGGCTATATCACTAAGTAACCGAACCCGAGGCTAATTAAAAAAAAATATTTGAATAACATAGCGCTAAATGCATTCCTGATGGCCCCGTAGCCTAGGTGCTAGTGACCCTGCCTGCGAAGCGAGGGCTCCTGGGTTCGATTCCCGTCCGGGGCAGATATTTATGTGACAGATAAATATTTGTCCCCGGGAGAAAAACTTTTTTAAGCACGAGTACTTAGAATCTTTCACTCCGCTCTGGATTCAAAAACACTAGTGTTGAAGTGGTTCGCTCTGTTGGTAAACAATGTACCATTTTATGGTTTTGTGCTTATTATTTATAGATAACTGAGTTTCTCATACAGCGTATGTGCATGTAGAATGCAAAATAATTGTATCTCATACAACGTATTCCTAAACAATTGAAGAACGGGATTTTTGTTCACAGAAGGAATCATATCCTATCAGAAAATATAAGTTATACATATCTCTTTGATTGAGTATAATTATTTTCGGATTTTTTGATTTTTACTAAGCTTATTTGTCAAGCATAATATTCTTAAAATATCTTATCGTCTAACTTGTTAATTTTAATTTCTAGTTGACCTATTTAATCCATTATATTATATTAAATAACAACGATAATAAATAACAACGAAAGTTTACTGTGACACCCATAATACATGTACTTGTGATTAAAATAATAACGCCTAGAACCACAATATTCGTACGTAAACTGTCACTTCTTTTCAATGAAGCCTTTAAAGGCTACCTTGGTAAGATGAAAATGTTGCCAAAATTATACCCATACTTGTGTGTGTGACGGCAATTGTAAGTAGACGATATTACCACACGTAAATATTGTTTGTGCTTCACTTTATCAAAATAATATTAAACTAACCGTCGACGCGTTATAAGACAAGTAGGTATGTAAGAGAAAGATATATATTTTCTTTTCTCTTACGTCTCCATTGTGTCACGAATATATTCCTCCGATAAAATACATGTTATGGAAAAAAAACTTTGAGTGAATGTTACTGCAAGTATCGTATGTAAATTAAACAAGGTTTAAGAACTGTACATTGTATTTACGTTGTAAACGTTGTATGAGCAGCGAATATATTAAGAAATTGTATCTATAATAGTACTTATAATACCTGGTTAATTCTTCAGTCTTACCTGTCACTAAAGTGAGGCCTTGAAGTGAAATGTACCTACACCAGTGTGGTAACTTACCATCACTGAAAAGGCATACAAGTGCGAGAATGTGTTTATTATTGACAAAAGAAATGGTTACCACAATTTAATTTTTTTTGTGAATACACTTTTTAGTGCATGCCGAATTTGCCTTAAAAGGTACAATACTTAGTTATCGGGGTTAATTCATAAGTTTAATTTTGTATGTAGAAGTATACCGCTGGCAAACCTAAATAAATGAATAAATAAATAATTAAATAAAAACAAATAAATTACCTAACTATCAAAGAAAATAGTGTAAATATTTTTCCATATCTAAAAATAATTTCGTGTTACCAAACTACCATTATTACAATTACACATTACTTGACTATTGCATATCTAAGCGTTATTATTCTGTTTGTAATATTGCCAATATGGCCAAGGAAATATGGTTCTCAAATACCTTTGAACCAGCCTGAAATTGGCGAGCGTACCGGACAAAGTCCTGTAACTTTCACGTCATGACCGGACACCTGAGCTTAGCAAAGGAACGGACAGAATAGCTAGTAATTCTGAAATATGTCACAGTTACCTGCGTTGAGTCCCTGCATCTCAACTCTATTACTGATTGATATAAATTCTAGTTTCTAGAAAGTTCTAAATTACAAACAAGCTAAAACACGATTCCGTGACGTCATAAATAAAATAATTTTGCTTAGCAACTAGCGGTAATCAAGCGTGAATATAAACGACATGAGATGAGCTTTATAGTTGAGAGTTCCGTGGGGAGTTTTCATTGCATTCATATATTGAGGGCGTGGGAAATATACGTAGGATGTACTTACCGCATACACGTGTGTTACTAGTCTTTGAAGGTAACCTTTATTAAGCCTTTGAGTTGAAATAACTATCAGAAACAGAACAGAAAGGACCCAAGATGTGACGAGACCCACGCAGCACGATACAACTAGAAATATGAATAGTAGGTACTAGTTGTATTCGGATATTAATTCGGAAGAACTCGGATTTTTAGATTAATAATATTTGACACTAACTGTTCTTAAGTTATTTTTAAAGTATGAGATTTGAGAACAAGGAGTTTTACGTTTTTATCTGTTTGTGAGTTTGTTTGTTTGTCGATGCGTTTGTTCCGGCTAATATTATAAACCGCTCAAACGAACTGAATGCGGTTTTCACTGATGTATCGTAATAAGCTAGAATTTACATTTATATTTTGTTTTATTTTAATCAGTTTTAGTCCAAACATTTATTTTACATGTGGCTTCTAGAACGTAATTCCAAACGGTACGAAGGTACAGGTAAAAAATAAATAATGGATTGGGACAGTAACAAATAGAGAATAAAATTATACTTCGTTACAAATATAATAAAAATATTCTTGCCATCTAAATTAGCCTGAAGCTACATGTTTCAGAGCAATTACAAAAACATCTACAATATCTATAATCATTAAGATTGTACCGCTGGAGAAGGTTACTTTAAGAACTCCCTTTGTAATATTTTGTAAACGGAGAAAACAGTATTATATTAAAACGAAATGTGATTTTTGTAATACAGTTTGATGGTCTTATTGTAAAGGAAGATAATAAAATGACATTTTTAATGTGGAAACATTAAACTACTTAGCTGTGTATGTTATGATATACGTTTGTAATACATTAAAAAGTATGAAAATCTTCGTAAATTTGTGTTGTTGGATGGGAAAATAATATAGTAATGATCATGGTGTGGTGATGGTTAAAGTAAAAACTATACTTCTGATCGATCAAGTAAAAGAAGAAAATTTATTTAATATTTAGTATAACACGAAAATTGTATGAGTTCACAAATAATTCGTGGTGATAATTTAAAAATTACCTTCCAATATGGTTTCACATATTGCTCTAATCTACCTAATAATCTTTTAGTCACAGAAGATTCTTTACGATGTTTTCATTTACCAAACAAATCAAAATCAAATTTCAGTACGCACTCAACATTAAATAACTTGAAACGTATTTGAACCGATTCCGTACAGGAGATTGCAATTGAAACTCATACTACCTTAATACATGTAAGTGACACGTAAGCGTACATTGCCTGAATAATTTACTACATAATTAATTAATTTTGCACATCAGCGACCAAGTGTTATTGCAATTAAATAATACATTAATCCAGTTCGCACGCCGTGTTACGCACGTAACGTGCAGGTATGTAGACGATATCGAGTTAGTGGACTGTAAACAAAATCACTAGTTTAATTCCGGCGGGCGAGCCTAATGATACGAATCATATTCACAATCAATGATAATATCGTTTTGATGTAATAACTCACGTGACTCCAATTCTCTAATCGCTTGAAATCGCTTCAATATTGCACATTAATAAGGATTAGTTAGCAACATGATATTTGGAAAATGGAATATTAAAATCAAATTAAGAGATATGCTAAATTATTACGTTTGTAGAATATTTGATGGGTGTTATGTTTCTAAGGGTCAGTGTCGTATGTAATATATGGACGCTTTGTGTGCATATGTGAGGGAGATAAACGATTGTTTTATATGATAGACTAGATGTTGCCCGCGGCTTCGCACATACTAATAACACGCCACTAACACCCGCACGCTTGTGAGAAAAGAACAGCAATAAAAAGGTTGTCAATTCCTTTCTATCATTGGTTGGTAGGCAACGCTTCGTTGTTAGACACTTGCTTCAATTTGACTATGGTAAATATACATGGTAATGAATCTTCCCACAGAAATTATATAATTATTCGCAGTAAATAGTAGCGTCTTTGTCGTCTTCCCAACTACCTCCAAACCATAGCGATGCTCCGTTACGCAGTGAAAGAAGGACAAATAAACAAACTTTCGCATTTATAATATGAGTATGGACAGGCATAGACTCATTAGTAAGAGTTCACTTTCGATACCTGCAACTTTAAGTAAGCTGCAGGTACTTCGCCAGTATGGAAGAATACGACCACTTCTTTACCAACCTCATGTCCGAATAACTCAAATGAAAGCTAACTCCCCATCTCTTCAAACTGTCAACACTAGTCTTTACCGGCAATAAAATACAGCCCGTTATTTCGGAAAACACACATAAAACTAGTGGAAAAAAATGTGTACCGTTAGAACCGTACGCGTGTAGCCACAAAACAAGTGGCGTGCGCCCCCCGCGCCCCACCCCCGCCACGGTAACAACGATGTATAATTCACAAACATTGAGAATTCGTTATAAATTACAACGCCAGTAAACGTATTTACATCTGTAAGTTGCTTTCGTATTAAGTTTGAGGTGCACCGCGCGCAAAATAATTCACCAACGTATTTCTTGATGATGTAACTTGCAGTTAACATAAAGAATAGATAAATAAAAATGATTTCCATCATCAACTATCACATCTTGATATGAAAAGATTTTTTATTTGTCAAGTAAATCACAGACTTTCTTGTAAGGAATCGTAAAGGGTACCCATTACTGATGTATATATAATTATAATAATTCGATATAAAGATAATCTACTCAATCAATTCCGAAATGTACAGTCAAGAAGAAGTTTATAATAATTAAATTTTAAATCACGTTAACTATAATATTATTACATATTTGCCGCCATCCTTAAATGAAAAGCCAACTAACAGATTCTAAAAGAAATTTGAAAATGTTTTTAAATGAAAAAAAACCTCTGCCAACCGGCGACAGGCAGTGCACGTCGTAACAACTTTTCACCTTACAGACTCCAAATTGAACTCCATTACGAACAGCCTTGCTCGCCCTCATTCTCCGTCGACACCTCCAAGTGTACAACTGCCCTAACCGGGTTCCCTCGTAAATATTTGACGAAGGGCGTACGAGAAACGAAACAGAGTGCCCGAGCCCCGTTTCTATTATCGCGACTTTCAATATCACGCGCTTTGTCAAACATTCATGTTGAATGGCTCGTTCGTTGGCGCTGACGGCTCGAGCTCATCGTAGATGAACGGAGATAGGTCGCGGGCTGCGGACGTGGGTACAGGTTGAATGGCTAATCCCTGAAGTAGTTTTTCGTGCTACAACCACGTTTATGTTTGGCTTGTTACTGTATGTTTTGTTTCTAATGAAATTATTAGTAAATTCTTGACCACAATCCCATATGATGATAAGTGGCAACGTTCTAGGCGATATAACTGCAACTTAGAACTCGTATCGGATGATGAGAATCAATTTTGGAACTTCAAAACATATAATTAACATATTCAAACGTATGAAACTTAATCCGCATGTCAAAAAAAGATTGATATCAATTTTCATAAATGTAAACTAGGTGAACGTCCATAGTACTGCGAAGTAATCCCATTTCGCGTCAGCATATTTTCTTCTCCTTTTCGCTGATTATATAACCGATATTTTTCGGATGCAAACAACGTCCGACAGACAGTTATTGTCGAGATAACATCTATTCCAGTTCGGGAACTCAATTAAATCTGAAGGAATATAACTCGGGAATACGTCAAGCCGGTTGGGAATTAATTGCGCTGGCTACGTTTATCTAAGGCGGTGGTTATACAGGAGCGGTGTGGCGCGGGTGTGGCGCGGGTGCGGTGTAGCCGAGACACCGGTACAGAAACAATTAGCGCGCGCGCAATAAGAAGATAAAGTCCGCCCACGCCGCGCTGCATATTTATGTACCACATCTAAAATAAACGAAGTCAATTAACGCCCAGTCGTCTTGATCTAGGTTTTATCGGGACAAAGATATTCCTTTAAATTTGATTGCAGTTTTAAACTAGAATAATCTTAACTGTAACTGTTTCATTAGAGGTTTCTTGAATATAAAAAATGTTGTAGTTGAAAATTTCTAAATGAATAATGAAAAAATGTTAAACTTTTCATATAAAAAAATATTTTAGACCTGAGCAACAGGCCCCTTATACCACACTTTTATGTCATAAAACATCGTGACATCTTAAAAAAATTTGTGGAAAACAAAACACCCGCGCACGTCTCTTCTGCATCTCATTCTACGCGTGTTTATAACCCTCCCCTTAGCTATCTAGTGTGAGCAAAAACTTAATGTCGTATATATATACTAATATATGTGTTTGTTTATAGGCCATTTGTAACATTTACGATCCTTGCGACATCGTAACGACTATCGAGGAGCATACTATGCTAGAACTAAACTTAGTTACATTAAGCCCTACGCCTCGAGTACGTTCCTTTCTTCTATAAGCCCTCATTCATAACAGTTGCGTAATTTCTAGGATCATGAATCGCCGAGTGGACCTCATTAGGTTTTCACATCGCCACATTCATATATAGATATGTATAGAGAAGCTATATTCACACACAATTATCTGCATTATTATCCACTGTAGTACTTTTGCAATACAATTGCATTCAATTTAATACATCAGGTTATTTTTAAATTGCATCGCAGTCTTATTTGAATGCAATGCAATGATTAAGAATTAGTGACTTGTTTTAATACTTAAAATTCACTTGAAAGTTTACACTATTTTAAATGTTATAAAGCCACTACGAACCATCACTGTACTATATTTTAAGAATAAAGAAAATTGTATTATAACGTATACCCTAACAGTAGGAGTTCATACATATTCCTAACATACGCGTTAACGCATAATTATCATAAACGAAAAATAATTGGTTAACAACCATTGATGTGTGACGTGAATGCCTGATTGGCGGTTTATATAAGACCTCATCCCTTACCACGCAAGACCAAGACACTACCGTCTACAGGATACCAATCGGACTACATGGTCTTCAATTGCACGTCGCAATCCATCAACACATAAGCTGTTAACCAGATTCAAGCCCGATTACAGTAATACACGCTCAACTTTCATTATCCGTCCACAGCTAAACCGATTCGGAATCCAATCGCAATATAATTTCACCACACCCGTCGATAACTTTCTTAATATCAGTAGAGTTTCAAGTAATTCAGTCCGTAATCCGCGATCCGAAGCGGACGGGAACACCAGATAATCCGGCCGATATTAGATTTACCGACTTGTGAAAATGCAATGTGAGAAACGTGTACTTTTTAAAATGCTGTTGTTTCCTTACTGTTAAAACTAAATATTATTTTTAAACGTTATTTTTTTAAGACTTCAGTGACATTTTTAAGAGATGAGTTTAGACAAAAAATTACTTAATCTCATTGGAAATTTGTCTAATGTTGCTCTTGTTCTTTTTATTTTAATTAATGACTTTGTCATTTAGAAGGCGCCATATTGAATTTAAGAGTTACAAAACTTATCCATCGACAGCGAACGATCAAGAAGCTTCTAGCGATGTATTAATTGTCAAATTGTGATAAATATTTTTTATTTCTGCGGAAAAAGACAATAAATCCTTTTTTATTTCACTATTTATGCGCAAAAACCATAGACTGTGTATTTTAGAAAAGCAAATGAATGAAAAAAGCTCCTGTTATACTTGAGCCCAAGCCCATCCGTGCTTGTGTTCTGCAAACGCAAACAAACTATCTGATGGTAAGTGACTACCGTCGCCCGTGAAAACCACTAACACTAACAGCATCGACCAACAGAATAAGGAAAAAAAGTTACGCCAAAATTCACAAACCAATTATTTCACCACTTCTTTTTTGACCACACTTCTGTTACTACCCTCGTGTGGCCGACAGACGTCACTGACCACTTACTTCCCCTGGCCGTTTAGTTTGTTTGTAATCCACAAACAATATTTTATAAAAATACGTTTACATTATACCAGTGCCATAGTATCTAAGAACATCATAATATCTGACCCGTTTTATTTCTTCCTCAAGAATAAAATCCTAATCTAAAATAAACTAGACATAATATTTTAAGATCTAAGAAACATTTTTAAAACATTCTTATAGCTCCAAATGATTCAGTAGCTGTAATCCCGGCGCAGGCAGACGGAGCGAGCGGAGCAGCAGGCATCCTGGATTATGATTAAGTATTGCAAGTGCAAGAATTGTTCTGCAACAGAGAATTAAATAACACGTTGTACTCCGTTACGAAATGGGATCTCTGAGCACTTCCTTTAAAGATTAACTAGATAAGAGTTTGATAAGTTCCCTTTCTATTTTTCTGTCAAACTTTT